>VXBO01000200.1:282836-341143 GCA_013400135.1 Rhinoptilus africanus | reverse complement strand
GCTGCCCAGGGAGGTGGTGGAGTCTCCGTCTCTGGAGACATTCAAAACCCGCCTGGATGGGTTCCTGCGTAACCTGCTCTAGGTGAACTTGCTCTTGCAGGAGGGTTGGACTAGATGATCTCCAGAGGTCCCTTCCAACCCTATGATTCTGTGATTCTGTCTTCAGCTGGCAGGGTCCAGATCCTTGTCCCCTCTCCTGATGTTCTGCAGGGCACCAGTGGCCACAGCTGTGGGGGTGCTGAGACCAGGAGCCCTCCCATTGCAGAGTCAGTTCCCAGAGAGCATGGGGCAGGCTGGGCAGCTGCACACTAAGCCCTTCGTAAGTCTGTGCTGAACACTCGGAAGATACATTTGTTCAGATGGAAGAAACACAACCCAAAAGCTGTTTTATGTAACGATCTCTGGATGTCAGAATGGATCCCAAAGACTGCTGTAGATGCCATGATGGAATGAGTGAAAGTGCTAACCTGGTGCTTGCCTGGGTATTGGGTTATGGTGTGCACAGGCTGGATCAAAGGACCTTTTTGTGTAACAGGAGTGCTTGGTTTTGTCAGGAATGAAAATGCCCGTATTGCACAGGAGGTGGCACCAGCTTGGAGGTCCCAAGTACAAACCTCTGAAGTTGCACACCTCTTCTGTGTGATCCAGGCTGCCTTTCAGCAAGAATTCTGCGTGGCAAGGCTATTCACATTTTTCTATAGCAAAGAGACCACTGAGGCAGCCTATTTTGATTCTTTTGTGATAAACAATGCACCCAACAACTCTAACACCTAAAGCTTGCCTAGAATTTATTTCAGCTACCCCCTTGTCACAAAGCTGTGAATGAGACTGAACAAAATCATGAAATTTGGCAATAGTTGTTACCTTTGATGTTAAAAAAGGAGAAAAAAAGCACAGCATTTTTTCCCTAAATTTCTGCAGCAAGTGTTTTTGATATGTACCTACATAGTATCATCAAAGCTCCTTGTGAGCCTCTCCTGACTAAGCTAAAGAGAGAATGCTTTACAGATTTACATTATAAAGCAAGTGCTTTGAGCTCTGGTTGCCACCTAGGTATCTCTATTTTCCCCTATCTGACATCCACTGTGCTGGAGACTGTTCTCAGCTGGCAAAGCTGCTTAGCAGTTTATCTCACAGGGACACTCTAGGCACAATCCCTGGCTCGCAAGCAATTTCCGCCATCCCTTAAAAAACAGGGAAGGTACAGGGTGGGTAGTGATGGGGGAAACGACACACACTCACCAAATATTTCAGTAACATCAGTAGGAAGTAATATTAGAATCATGGACAGATTTAGGTTGGAAAAGGTATCACCTGGCATCCAGCCTCCTACTCAAAGGAGGGCTAACTTCAAAGTTAGGCTTATCAGGACCTTGTCCAGCTGAGTGCTGAAACTCTCCAAGGATGGATATTCTGTGTCCTCTCTGAACTACTTGGTCCGGTGATTCACCCATTTCATGTCGAGAATCTTCTCTTCCTGATGAGTAATTGGACCTTCTGTACTGAAATTTGTGACTGTTGCAATGAGTTGTGCCTGTTCGGCTGGTGACAGCATCACAAAACCAAAAAATCTTGCTCTCAGTACTGTTCTGTGTTGGCTTTGAAATAAACAGTCACATGGATTTAAAATGAACCAAAGGGCCAGAGATAGAAAAAACAAAAAAAATCACTCTGTAATGACTATGACAGGAGATGGGAGGGAGATCTTCAGCATCAGGATCCACATACTGACTGTTACTATGGTTAAAGAATGTAACAGCGTAAAATTTGAACAGTGCTTAACTGAAGAGCAACTGTTGTGAGCTTAGCTTGGCCTTTGCTACACTTGTTTCCTGGTCAAATAAACCACTTACTTGTTCAATATTTGCATCACTGACAGGGAGCGATATTAAGTAAGTGCCATGACATGCAGGAAATCTGCACGTGACTTCAGATAGACAGTGAATCCATGGAATAACTCAAGGAGACTGGTAAGTTGGTAACAGGGGCAAGTTAGAGCAGCGGGTGTTTTGCCAAGTTTCTAATGTGACTTTGTAGAAGAGAAGAAACGCCTGTCTGTAGAGACTCCAGCGCAGGGATGTTGGGCAGATGGGGCAGGAATGTGCCGGCACCTGTGGCCAGGTGCTGTGGGGACTCGGTGGGACTTGGCACCCTCTCTGCCTTCTTCCCAGTGCTCCTGCCCCTGCCTCCACCAGAAAGGGGATGAAAACCCTGCTAGCTGCCCGGGAGAGGGCACTGCTGCCCTGCTTTTGGTAAAAGCGGAACCTTTCCTCCTTTTCTAAGGGAGAGAAAAGCCATTTCAGTCCTGCCTGGCCAAAGGAGTCACAGTGCAGCAGAGGAGACCCCGCTCGGGTTATGAGAGACCCTGCTCGGGTAATTAAGAGATCCTGCACGGATGATTGCCCTGCACCCTAACTGTCACAGGCGCCGCCGCTGTGCTGCATGGTTTAAAACATCATCAACTCTAATAATAAAAGCTTCCTTTTTGCTTTCTATATAGAGTACACTGCAGAATTAGGATGTTCAGAGCTAAATAGGCTGCATCCATTTAAAAAAGAAGCCCAACAAGCAGCAATTAAAATGTCTACGTGAGGTAGGTAGAGAGACCATGGAGACCAATGGCTGAAATACCAGAATCAAACACTTGAAGTGCTACAGTTTAGGAAAAAAAGGTATTTTTACAATGATTGAGGCAAAAATTGGCCCTTTAATGTGCCTGGCAAAGTCACTTTCATCTGAAGTAAACTGCATAACTGATGCAGTATTTTCCATCATACGCCAAAGGACAGCCTTTTAGTTAGTAAAACCTATGTTCATTTTAAAAAGACAGAAAATTTTAATTTCACGAAAACTGTAAGACTGCTTAGTGGGGAAATATACCACACAATACAGGTGCTCTGTACAGCCAGTAAGAACTAGCTGCTTTGCATAACAAGAATTCCCACAAGAAACATAATGAGCATAACCAAGTATGCTGGGAACAAGAGTGTACTTAAGGAAGAAGACTAGAAAATGAAGTATAAAAAAAGAAATAGTAAACTGGTTTTGTCTCATTATTCCTAAAAATAGTAATTTGAAATATGAGACAAACACAGAGAAATACATTTACAAAAATCTTTGTACAAATTTAAAAAAGCATATGTAGACTTGGAAGCACTAAAATATAACAAAAGAAAGACCAAATATAATCTTTTGATGTACCAATACCATCTGAAGTCTGTTTAAGTATTCTTTACATTTCTATATTTGTTAGTCCAAAGCTGTGATCAAAAACATTAAGACCCAATCTACCACATTTAGGGCTCAAAAACAAATAGTACATCACTATTGTAATGAAACCTGACTGAGATACACCGACCTGGGCAACCAGCCTAGTGTGGATCTGTTCTCCTACAAGCGCCCTTTCCTCAGGCATATTCCTGATCTAAAACTATCTGCCCTCCACATTCTCCAAGCAATCTGTAAGAGCTTACATTAAACATTTCTTTGTTCCCCCCTACTAAAACCCAGCGGGAATGTTTTATGAACAGCTAAAGGAAGTCAGGATTGATTCTTGGTCTGTAGCTAAAGCAGATTTCTCGGTTATTATTGATGTTCTTCGTTGTTCCTCGGTAAAGCAGCTCAGTAAGTATTTATAGCTGCTGAGATTCCCCAGAAGAATGCTTTGGTACTCTGTGTTCCGACAGCTCGTACAAATGCTTTTACTACCTATTGCCTCTTTTTTTTAGCAGCTTTGAGTTTTTCCTTGGTTCAGTCTCCCCTTCATGTGGACTCTGTAACCTGCCTCTGGAAGAAATAAACAAGAAAAATAAAACAAAATTGTAGACCGAGTTTTTCAAATGCTACAATTCTTGCTCAAACTAAATTAATTGTGATAAAAGAAGAAAAGCGCTTGCAATGTAATTACAACTTCTGCACTTGCTGGTTTCAGCTGCTTCTGTTGAGGCCGCCAAAACAAAGTTGCATAAGGATAAATGTTCCTTTGTTGGGTCCCTGTTCCCTACACACGTATCCCTTGTTGGCTGTGGGAAAGGAGTGTGTGAAAAGGGTTGATGCCATCAGGGAAAGGAGCCATCTCCTAAAGTCAGTCCCAGGCTGAGGTCACTCAGGGGATAAATACTTTTCCCCAAAGGCCTGTGGCTCCTGAGAACCAACTGTTTGCTTTGCCTGTCAACAGGATTTTCTCTGCTCAATATATCAAGCCCCAGCAACCAGCTGGCTGGTTTGATCTGCCTGTAGTAATCAGCTGGCATCTTTCAGGTTTGTAGCCATTTCTTCTCCTCTAGTTAGCACCCCAGCATAAGCCAACTGAAACATCTATCAAGAAAATCACTGTTAGCGCTGCTACCCTCATCAGCCAAAGACTGGCGCTTGCCTTTGTTTCTGAAATAAAGGTGGAAGTTGAAAGCCTAAATACCACAGACCATATTTTGGTTGCTACATGTCAGCCAAGTTCCATTGGATTCACTTGTCTCTGCTGATTTATGCTGTCTGTAACTCAGGTTTTAAAAAAACCTCATCAAAGGAAACAGTATTTCTCTAATGAAAACCAAAGTTGTTTATAAAAAACATAGCAGCACAGACAAGCAAACTCAGATGATTTTCCTAAATTTAAGAGAGTATGGTGAAAAAAAAGGTCAAGTGCACTTGAGAAATGACTGTTAAGGAAGAAGCTCAGCCAGTGTAGGCATTATATTTTAGATTTGATTGACATACATGCTTATGAAGTAGATTTTGTACTGCTTTTTATAAACAGTTTTTCACATACCATTGTTTTAGCCTCTACTGTACCTGCATAAGGCAGAAGTCAGTCCAGGGAACTCCTGAATATTTTAATGAGAATCATCTTTGTCTGCTGATTCTGGTGACTTAAAGGTCTTTCTTTTTGAGTTTGTTTTTTCCCCTGAATTGCCAAATGCATGTGGATTAAAAAAAAAGAAGAATCACATATAATAGAGCTTGTTTGCTTTTGATTAACCTAAAGCAAAAAAACCCCACTCTAACACTTCATACATACACATTATTATTCCAAGGAAATTATTCCATTTTATATTAGTCTAGCACATTGGGTTTTTACTATTGGTTAGTTCTCACAGAGCAGACCTTGAACTTTCACACTTGCTGAACACCGAAGTAAGTTTCTGTGAGGTGCAACATCTGAAAGCCCTATCATACATTTTCTTAGTCAGAAATTGAAAATAGCTTTTCACTACTAGCAAACAGGAAAAGCCAATTCCTAACTTTATATGATTTTAATTAAAACAGTTTGATGTTAAAAAGTCGCCCTGAGCTAAGCCTCCACATGTGTCCCTGGGGTCATGGTGCTAACCACAGCAAACAGCTCTGCACCCTTGAGAAACAACCGTCTGGGGACAGAGACTTCAGAATTGTCCAGGTGAGTGAGCTGCTTTTCCCTTTCGGGGATCCATCTCTCCTTTCAGCACCTTTCAAATGTAATGCCATATTTTTCATTCTGATGACAGCAGGATTGCATGGCTCAAAGGATAAGAATTTGCATGCTCCAATCCTGATCCCAAATGTGGATTAGGAAATACAATTGCTATTCTGACAATTTTTCCCTAAATATCTCTTAAATAATCAGCTAGTCTAATGTGTTAAAACTGCAGTAAGTTCATATAAATATTTAAAGTTTCTTGATTCGGTGAGATTTTATTCCTGAGCATGTGTGTGGGAAGGCGTTCTTCCATTCTATCAGGAGAATGAAAGCTAGTGATTCAGCTCTGCTTAGTGATTGAGGTGCACAGTCTTTCCTAAAGAACACAAGAAAGACATGAAAAGCAATTCTGGTTTGAGCATGTCAAACCCTCATCTCAGTGGACATAACACTATCTATTGGCTAAAGGACTGCTCTGGAGTGAGGAATGGTGATACATTTGTGGCTGTGCTACTGGTGAGCTTGGTGACCTTGGAAGGCTGCCTTACTTTTCCACATCCCTATTAGGAAGATGGCACTGATGAAATATCTCACCTGAAACTCCATTGTGTTACATTGCAAAATACACACTGATAGGTGGAATGATGTGCAGTTTTTTGAACAATTTAGGATTGTACCAACCTGCTGGCTTGCTCCTTTTGGAAGGCTTCCTCTTCATAGCCACTGGAACTCGGGTCAGCACAGCCAACTCGCTCACAAAGTCCTGCTCTGCTTCCTGAGCACAAGGATAAACGAGAAGTAAGTTAACACAACACAGCTTGGTTCTGGGTTATGTTATTCTGTATGTGGCATGACAAAAAAAGGCGTATGTCATTGCAGAAACACAGGAAACAATATGGCTAGCACCAGGGAAGCATTTCCTACAAGACAGTGGTGAACCTTAGCACTGACTTCAACTAGGACAGCAAAGAGACCCTTACAACCTGTCTGATGTTTTGCCATGGACTGCTTTGGATCTGTAAGTCATTTTACCCTGATTTACCCGTAGCTGATTCTCCAGCTCAGTTTCTAGGTGATGCAATCCCAGCAGCTTCTGTTTCAGAGACTCCAGACGAATTTGCTGTTGCAGTTCAAAATGAGCCAAAACCTTCTTTTGCTGCAGCATCATCCTGATCAAAAGAAATTTAAAAGTACTGATGTTTTTCAGTTCAAGGCATGAATACAATCCTGGCAAAGTGCATTTAGAAGATTTTGTAGAGAGAAAGGCTCACTAACAATATTGTTCCATCCAGCTTCTGCTGGGACAAAACATTTGGCAGTAGATTTTTAGATAGATTTACTTATTTTAATAATCTGCCTTGGTTCCCCATGGGATACAAGCTCCTTCAGAGGTAGGAACTGCAGCAGGAGTTTGGGTTGGACTTTGGAAGCTGGAGTTTAGCTCTAATGTCGAAGTCTGCTTTCAAAACCCTTATAAGTTTCTAGAGTCAGCTTCACTGTCTGGTTGCCAAAGAGACAAGCTGTTGAAAGATCAGGTGTGAGGATAAGGGATTACGAATTAGGCATTTCATTCAGGGCTCTTCAGTACCAGATGGAGACTGAGCCAGAAACATGGTAATTCAAAACTTGGCAATTGGGAGCACTGACAACTACTTCATTGACAACAATTCTTCACTTGTTTTATTTTGCTAGTAAAGATTAATATAGGAGAACCTGAATGGCTGCAACTTTGCTGAATCTGTATTCTGTTCTCTTGCCTGATCTACCTTGAAGCAATGCTGTCAATCACCCATCACACTCCTCAGGGAATGAGATAACACAAATTGTTTCTGACATCTACACAAAATGAAGCTGCTACTGTAATGGTCAATGCTTACAGAAGGTCAGCTTTCAAAATTTGCTTTTTGAACTCACACTCATAACCTTGCAGGACAGGCAAAAGGAAATAAAACAATCTATGCTGAGTTTAATAGGAGTTAGACAAATTAATGGTAATTTTGTCATTAATTTACACAGGACTGGGATTTGACCGTAAAAGAAATCATAATGACAACAGGAAAATGAGTTTGATTACTAATAGCTATGAAATCAGCTTAGATATTGAATAGTTAAATTCTTCAATATCACATTTCTGTTTGCATGAAGGCCAATTTGATTGTATATTGTTTTAAGACACTAGAATAGATTATGGGTGAAAAAAACTGAGACAACAGCTAGAAGTGAATTTATATTGATAATGAATAACTAACAGAACTTTCATGAAGCTCTTTATTACATGAATCCATTTCTATACTAATTCAAACAAGGGTGAAAAACAGAAAGTGGGCAATGATTTCTTTCGACTTAGAAGTAAAAGAATGTCTAAAAAAAGAATTAGCCTCTTTACAATGTCAAAATTACAGATGCTGTGTTGTTCTGGATAATAAACAAAGAGTAAAGAAATAAAATGATTACAAAAATGTATCATGTGCATACCAAATCATACAGCTTTTTATGACAACTTACTCCTTTGCAATTGCAATGCTTTTTTTCTGGACTGTTTCATAAAGTTTCATAAAGTCAGTAATGAATTAAATATAATTTTTATTTAATTAACATTTGAGGGATTCCACTCTAAATTTAGTGGAAGTAATCTTGACTGTCCAAGGCATTCACTGAAATCTTCTTGCCACTTTGAGTATCATTTATGCTTCAAACATTTTCTCCTCATTATGGGATATATTTACTCAACAGCAAACTAACAAACACTTTTGATGTTCAAAGCAGAAAAGATGGGATGTAATGAATTAGATAGCATTGGTTCCCATCCTACATTTATGTTTAATTTCTTTTAAAATTTGGCATATGCTTTGGCATCATTTTTCATTCTCTCTTTTCAAACTGTCTATGTATAGTTCTTCCTTCTGTAATTAATGAGCATCAAAAAGTTTATTTAATAAGAAAGTAATTCTCTGAGATCAAAGAGAAGACGTAATTTGGCAACAGATATTTCTTTTCCATCAAAGGCAAATACAAAATGCAAACCCAAGAAGTTTATTCAGCTAGACATTTATGTAGATCTGCAAACACTCACAACATTTAAATAGAGTCAGCAATGCTGCTGCCTGCTTTTACCTTTGATGGACTGTGGATGATACATTCAGGAGGCCATTGGTCTCTTTTTCTTTCAATGCCAATTCAATCTCTTGTTTCTTCTTTAGTCTGTTCCTTTCACCTCTTTCTGCTGAAAAAATGTTTTCTGTAAAATCTTCTGCTCAAAATTACAAACTCTGAGTTGTGTCAACCTTGCAATTTATGTTTTGCATCAGTACAAATTAATCTTTGTTCTAGGTCGTCTTTCCAAACTCACTGCTCCTTAGGGATATCAAATACTTCTTACACACTCTTGCTCTGACACTGTGATCTGTTGCACAGACAATAGTTTGTGCAACATTTAGCTGAGATAGTAATGTCACTGAATTCCTATTCTTATCTACTTCTCACACTAGGTTAACTGATTAATGTGGAATTCAAAGCAGAAATTTTATTAAAAGATCTTGATGCCCTAAGCAAGAACTGCTAATACCTACATGAAAAATGCAATATAAAGAAAACCTCCACTCGGAGGCCACTTAGTCCTGGGAATGCCTAACTTCACTAGATGTCCCCTCATTTCATGGCGAGGTATTTTGGGTATTGTTGCGTATGCTTACACTCTGTGAGTGACTTGGTGTTTATCTGCTGACCAGGCTCCTGGCTCTTGCCCCTGAAGCCCTGCCTGGCAGCAAGGCTTGGGGAATGTCTGACAGACAGGACAGATAGGTTTCCTCGCACCACTGCTTTTAAATAAAACACAGAAAGAGGGAGGTGAATAGGTACACAACAGATTAGGGTACGTAACATTCATTTGGGGAGCATATGACTCTTTCTGAATGCTCCAAGAGGCTGACAGGCACTTCTCCTACCAACAGCACCAACAAGGACCAGTTACTGAATGTACTCTAGGCTGGGTTGGGCTGGCTGTGCAGGGGGAGATACTCTCCACTTTTTTTCCATGGCTGTGCCAGACAGACCATAAATTCAGATTTACTAGGCCAAGCGATGCCCAAAGAAGCAAAATCTTCTAGCCTGACATTAAGCACGGTCACTGGGAGAGAGAAGCCCAGCATTATGGTCCTTACTCCTGTTTAGCATCACTCAATGAAGTACATAAGAAATTTCCTATGTGGCCATTCTAACCTCAGGGCTATCACAGAGTAGGTGGCTCTACTGCCAAGACTGTTTTTTCTATCTTGTGTTTTAGAGAAAGAAGTTATGAAACTTGGTGAGGAGGATCACACTCTCAGTGTGGTAATCATGCTTGGAGATCACTTAATAGATCAGCCCCTTCTGAAAAGGAAGAAACATGTAATGTTCCTCCAGGCTGAGCTCGGATGGAAAGTCGCTGTCTGTCTATCAGGGTTTAGGGTGTCCTGGCTGTGTCCCAGAGCAGAGCTCCAGGCTGTTAAGAATCACAGAGAGAAATTTAAGCACTTCTGGGGCCAACACAGCAGCTGAAATGAGAAAGGAGTGGGGTTCTGCATCACAAATCTGGACTTAGTTTAAAGAAGGACTTAAGTGTAATAAAGCATCAAAGTCCCTTATTAGGTAGTAGTGCTCACTCCTAATGCAAAAAGCACCAACAAAGCTGAAGTAGTTGATACAGAAAATCTCAGATGGTCTACAGCACACATAGGTTTGCAATACTTTTTCAATGTAGCACTTTGTTTGATCTGTGAATTTCAGCTAGATTTCTCTCTGGCCACCCAAATCTAAAACACTCTGGCTTTGATTACCAACATAAATACTCTCTTCCTCCCTCATGCCTTTAGGCAGCAGAAGGATTTTCTTTTCCTTCAGTTGAAAAGAAAATATGCTCCTCTTGCACGTGTAATTTTCTTCCTTGTAGTTCATGGAACACCAATACACTGAAAAAATATATCCACACAAAGCTCGAGGAGAAAAAATAACCTAAATGAGTAATTACCAGAAAGCTGACTGTGGTTTTAGGAACTGGTATTCTAGGTCTCACAACCTAATTGGGAGACCAGTTGAGACCAATATCAAAACACTGATGAAGCAGAACATCCAACTATGTAATGACATCCATCTCAGCTCAGATCAGAGGAGCATTCTGAAACAGGCTTCAGCTTTAATTCTGCTTAAAGGAACTCAAGTCAAAGGGATTTTAGACTCTGTAGTTGGCTGAATCAGGGACAAAGAACTCTTCAGAGGGACTTCGTGAAAACTTAAGTAACCGACTGTCTTGCTAGTTGACAACGTATAAAATACAGATTGTGAAAAATTCCCACACAGTTTTTGTCTAACTCTAGCACTCCATTTTCCAGTATTAAAGTTTTCAAGGTGCACAACAGGGCAGTGTAGTACAGATCGGTTCTGCCTTGTAACCACTGAGCATATCTAGTTCCTACTGGGGCTCACAAATCCTTCCTACCAACTCATCTCAGTATGGAGTGGATACGCCTGTTTCTCTTCAAATACTCTCTTCTGTGGTTAAATAATCATTTCTATTTAAAATTGCTAACTCTGTTTTTAGAAAAAACATTCATTCCATGCGTCTCAAATACTTAGGCTGTGATGATATTGCCATTTTACTAACTTACTAACTTGATTTAATGCCAACAGCCTTCACCCAGGGGAGTGGAGAATGTTTACAAAAGAAATCAATAATCACGGTTTGTGTTTGTTCTCCTGTCCTGAAGGAACTGAGCAATTAAAAATAATTCCAGGAGAAACTGCCTGTATTTATGCGAGATCCAGCAGTTCACAAACCTCTTCAGCACTTTTACAACCTGTAAGAGCGTCACAGTTGACAGCTAAGAAACAATGTGGTAGCTCACACAGTGTTCCAGGACGGGCATGTTTGGCTTTTTGGTGTCTCCTCTAATTTGTATCCTCATCTTCAGAGACAACAACATTTCACTGAGCCAAAAAAAAAGGAATGAATATAAGAATCTACTCCCCAAAGCTGAGGGCAGTGACCGCAGAGTAAGCAGACTGTCTGACAATGCTATTTTTGTTTTCTAACATGGCAGTGGGGATTGCAAACCCAGATCTCCTCCCTTCTAGGGGAGAAACTTGTAGACAGATTGTAACCCCCTGTCATATATCCTATCTCTCTCCCTATGAATATTTGATTAATTGTTTCATTTTATTTGCATATATTAATATGCAAAGTTGAACGACCTAATACTTGTACCACTCTTTGCTTTCTAAATTCTTCTGACTTGTGTTGAGGTTTAGAGCACCAGAAAATCAGCTGCTGGTGGTTGCGACTATGTTGGTATCTCTCATCTTAGTTTGTTGAACCAGAGTTCATGGTTAAACTATGATCTCCAACACTAGGTCATCATTCTGTGTGCGTCTACCAAACTGTGAGTAACAGGGTCCTGGACTTACGACTGAAATTCAAGTAATTATTAATAATGACAGTTCTGCCACTTTGCCTTCAAAGATGGAAATGGACTTACACATTCATTTTGCTTTCTTGCTTACTGTAAGTAACAGATTTCTGTTACATTTACGATCAACCTTTACAGTGACAAGAAATTAGTTTATCGTTAAAAAACAAAAATTATCTTATGGTTACAAATATCATACATACCTTGAAAGGATTTCAACTGTTGAAGCTTTTTCCCTTCATAGCTTTCTGTGATTTTTCCTAATTGCTGATAGTAGTTTTGCACCAGTCTATTGATATTATTGCTGGTCCCATATACACTTTCTACAGCAGCTTCCACCAGTCTCTCCTGTATTACACAGTACAAGTTACAATTCATTTTCTAAGTCAAAAAATGAAGTATTTCGATCTGTCTAAAACTGAAGACCCAATCCAATTTTGTATGCGCACACAAAATTGTGAATTTTGTGCTTTAAAAATGTGGCAGGCTGAGATGCTGGAAAACAGGTATTTCTATTAATCCATGGAACATTTCAACATGAAAAATGACAGTAAAATCTTTCTAATGTGTCCCACCTCCAACTGAAAAGGGTCCATTCCCCTATCTGTTCAACCTCTATAGCCCATTTTACCTGTCAACCAGATTGCCAGCAAAGTAAATCAATATATGTGTAGCTCTACTACAACCTGCTATTATAAAAACATACAAATATTTACTTTGGGACAATTCCATTAGCCTATGAAGCAAGTTTAATTTTTATTTAATTATTTATCTATGAATTAATATTAAGCTGTTAATATACAAATACTATTGATTAACTATAAAACTTTCATCAAATGATAACCATCTCCACTTCTTCCTCATTTTTGTTATCCTCTGCCATCAAGAACTCTCTCAAGTTTTTTTTATATTCCAGGGTTTGGCTTAATAAAACTTGTTTTGGCTGCTATAGCAAATCAGTAGAAAATGCTGTACTTCTACCGAAGTGTTAATTTGTAAATACTTTGCAAGGTATCTTCAGTTTTAACACAGGTTGTAACGGTCTCCTGCTGGTACTTTTAGGCACAGGGTAATACATAAATGAAACTGCATTCCATTTTAGCAAAGCAGTACTCATTTTGTTTGGAAAACTGCGATTGAACATTTCCATACCTTGAAGTCCTGTCCATCATCTGAACTCTTTTTTCCAGCCTCCCGTCGGGCATGCTGCAGCAGCGTCCGCCCAATCACCTGCTCCATGTGCTGCTGAAGAAACTGAAGAGCTTCTTGGATTTCTGTGACTAGCTGCTGATGAAATTCTAAGTGGGCTTGCTGCGTTTCTTCCTCAAGCTTCTCCTCCTCTTCTAGAATGTGGGATTCCTGGTAATCAGACAAAAAGATAGCACTGCCATTCAAATACACTGACAAACTCAGTCAGCTTCACTTTAAAAGTAAGTCCTACACCCATTCTGAATAAGACTGGTTTAATACTTAGAATAATCTAATATACAGATGAAGATTATGTGCAGTTAATTAACTCATCAGTCTTTGCAACAAAACTATTGCCTCCGTCCTGCTACGTACAAAAATTCTAGTTGACAGAGTCCCTTGAGTGGCAGTCCTGAAGGGCAAAGGGGTTTGGGAAAGCTGGACATTCTTCAAGAAGGAAAACTTAAAGGCGCAGAAGTAGGCTGTTCCCATGTGCTGAAAGATGAGTCGACAGGGAAGAAGACCAGCTTGGTCTGAAGAGAGAACTGTCGCTGGAACTCAGGGGGAAAAAAGACAGTTTATGACTTTTGGAAGAAGGAGCAGGCAACGAAGGAGGAGTAAAAAGATATTGTGAGATTATGCAGGGAGAGAATCAGAAGGGCCCAAACCCAACTAGACCTTAATCTGGCTACTGCTGCAAAAGACCAAAAAAAATGTTTCTATAAATCCATGAACAACAAAAGAAGGGCTAAGGAGAATCTCCATCTTTTATTGGATGCGGGGAGAAGCATAGTCACAAAGGACGAGGAAAAGGCTGAGGTACTAAATGCCTTCTTTGCCCCAGTCTTTAAAAGACCAGTTGTTCTTGGGGTTCCCAGTCGCCTGAGCTGGAAGACAGGGATGGCGAGCAGAACAAAGCCCCCATAATCCAAGGGGAAATGGTTAGCAACCTGCTACAGCACTTAGACACACACAAGTCTATGGGGCTGGATGGGATCCACCCAAGGGCTCTAGGGAGCTGGCAGACATGCTCACGAAACCATTTTCCATCATCTATCAGCAGTCACGGCTAGCCAAGAAGGTCCCAGTTGACTGTAAGTTAGCAAATGCGATGCCATCTATAAGAAGGGCTGGAAAAAGGATCCAGGGAACTATAGNTTCTTCAAGAAGGAAAACTTAAAGGCGCAGAAGTAGGCTGTTCCCATGTGCTGAAAGATGAGTCGACAGGGAAGAAGACCAGCTTGGTCTGAAGAGAGAACTGTCGCTGGAACTCAGGGGGAAAAAAGACAGTTTATGACTTTTGGAAGAAGGAGCAGGCAACGAAGGAGGAGTAAAAAGATATTGTGAGATTATGCAGGGAGAGAATCAGAAGGGCCCAAACCCAACTAGACCTTAATCTGGCTACTGCTGCAAAAGACCAAAAAAAATGTTTCTATAAATCCATGAACAACAAAAGAAGGGCTAAGGAGAATCTCCATCTTTTATTGGATGCGGGGAGAAGCATAGTCACAAAGGACGAGGAAAAGGCTGAGGTACTAAATGCCTTCTTTGCCCCAGTCTTTAAAAGACCAGTTGTTCTTGGGGTTCCCAGTCGCCTGAGCTGGAAGACAGGGATGGCGAGCAGAACAAAGCCCCCATAATCCAAGGGGAAATGGTTAGCAACCTGCTACAGCACTTAGACACACACAAGTCTATGGGGCTGGATGGGATCCACCCAAGGGCTCTAGGGAGCTGGCAGACATGCTCACGAAACCATTTTCCATCATCTATCAGCAGTCACGGCTAGCCAAGAAGGTCCCAGTTGACTGTAAGTTAGCAAATGCGATGCCATCTATAAGAAGGGCTGGAAAAAGGATCCAGGGAACTATAGGTCTGTCAGTCTGACCTTGGTGCTGGGGAAGGTTATGGAGCAGATCACGTTGAGTGCCATCACACAGGTACAGGACAACCAGGCGATTAGAATCATAGAATCATAGAATCATAGGGTTGGAAGGGACCTCTGGAGATCATCTAGTCCAACCCCCCTGCCAGAGCAGGGCCACCTTAGAGCAGGTTACACAGGAACACGTCCAGGCGGGTTTTGAATGTCTCCAGAGACGGAGACTCCACCACCTCCCTGGGCAGCCTGTTCCAGTGCTNGGGGGTTATTCCTCCCCAGGTGCAGCACCCTACACTTGCCCTTATTGAATTTCATGAGGTTCCTCTCCGCCCAGCTCTCCAGCCTGTCCAGGTCTCTCTGGATGGCGGCACAGCCTTCCGGGGTGTCAGCCACCCCTCCCAGCTTTGTGTCGTCAGCAAACTTGCTGAGGGTGCACTCTATCCCCTCATCCAGGTCATTGATGAATATATTGAAAAGCACTGGGCCCAGTACTGACCCTTGGGGAACACCGCTCATCACTGACCTCCAGCTAGACTCCACGCCCCTAATCACAACCCTCTGGGCTCTGTCCTTCAACCAGTTTTCTATCCACCTCACTGTCCATTCATCTAACCCACTCTTCCTAAGCTTCCCTAGGAGGATGCTGTGGGAGACCGTGTCAAACGCCTTGCTGAAGTCAAGGTAGACCACATCTACCGCTCTCCCCTCATCCATCCATCCAGTCACACCATCATTAGGCCCAGTCAGCATGGGTTTATAAAAGGCAGGCCCTGCTTGACTAACCTGATCGCCTCCTGTGACAAGTTATCCACCTTAAGGGATGAGGGAAAGGCTGTGGATATTGGCTACCTGGACTTCAGTACAGCCTTTGACACTGTTATCCACAGCATTCTCCTGGAGAAAGTGGCTGCCTATGGCTTACAGGGGTGTAATCTTTGCTGGGTAAAAAACTGGATGGCTAGGCCCAAAGAGTTGTGGTGAATGTAATTAAATCCAGTTGGTGGCCAGTCACAAGTGGTATTCCAGAGGTCTCAGTATTGGAGCCAGTTCTGTTTAGTATCTTTATCAATGATGGGGACAACGGGATCCAGTGCACACTTAGTAAGCTTGCAGATGACACCAAGCCAAGCGGGAGTGCTGATCTGCTTGAGGGTAGGAAGAATCTACAGAGTGATCTGGACAGGCGGGATGGATGGTCCAAGACAAATGCTATGAAGTTCACGAAGCACCAGGTCCTGCACCCGGGTCAAAACAACCCCACGCAGTGCTGCAGGCTTGGGGAAGAGTGGCTGGAGAGCTGCCCAGTGGAAAAGGACCTGGGTGTTTTGGTCAACAGACAGATGAATATGAGCCAGCAGTGTGCCCAGGTGGCCAAAAAGGCCAAAAGCATCCTGGCTTGTATAAGAAACAGTGTGGCCAGAAGGACTAGGGAAGTGCTTGGCACTGGTGAGCACCCTGAATACTGTGTTCAGTTTTGGGTCCTTCATGACAAGAAAGACATTGAGGTGCTGGAGCGTGTCCAAAGAAGAGCAACGAAGCTGATAAAAGGTCTAGAGAACAAGTCTTGTGAGGAGCAGCTGGGTGAACTGGGGTTGTTTAGCCTGGAGAAAAGGAGGCTGAAGGGAGAAACCTTATCGCTCTCTGAAACTACCTGAAAGGAGGTTGTAGTGAGGTGGGGGTCAGTCTCTTCTCCCAAGTAACAAGTGACAGGAGGAGAGGAAATGACCTCAAGTTGTGACAAGGGAGGTTTAGATTGGATATTAGGAAAAACTTCCTCATTGAAGCATTGGAACAGGCTGCCCAAGGAAGTAGTTGAGTCACCATCCCTGGAAGTATTTAAAAGACATGTAGATATGGTGCTTAGGGACATGGTTTAGTGGTGGTTTTGGCAGTGGCAGCTTAACGGTTGGATTTGACGATCTTAAAGCTTGTTTCCAACCCAAATGATTCTATGATTCTGTCATGGCTGCATTCTGTTGCATTACTCATTTCCAAGTGATGTATTTCCATCTTCGTATTCTGTACTGTTAAATTTGGTTTCGTTTCTATTAAAAATATGAACAATTTAGGTCAAATATCCTGAGTTCAGTACGGGATGCCTCAATAAAGTGCACAGGAACAAAGCGAGTATACAGTTATGCACCTGGAATACTCATACAGTTTGTGGGGTCCACCTGAGAAAAAGTTAGTGTATTGGTACTTACGGCCTTTGGGAGCGGTCATGGATGTGTTTAATAGCACTTGGAAACCATTTGTATTCTTGGCATCTACAGCCTCCTGTGGTGGTGAGTTCTACAGTTTTGAACCTGCCATATAATAGCTTTGCTCGGTGCTATTTTCTTTTATTAGAAACAAGAAATCAGAAAATAGTGAATTTTTTTTTTCCATATTAACGTATTTTATACCAGTTTTAAAACTATGATATTCCAGAAGACACCTCCTTTTTAGGCTGAAGAGTTCAGGTCTCTTAAGGTCTTTGGACCATACTTGCCAGCATTTTCTATGCTTCTTTTAAAATTCTCTTTCCCTATACTATTATTTTAGCACACAATAGTATACACCTACCAGATAGACCTGTTCTGTCTTCCTTATATGTATTAGTCTTCCAAGGATTGCCTTCTATTGAGTTACTGACATCCCTCTTATTTTAATATTCTTATTTAAAGCTAAATAAGATTAAATTAATGGGGGGGATTCAACAGTACCTATTTGATTCCCTCTTGAAAATAAGAAATGCAAGAAGGAAAAGAACGTGCTCTGCCCCCATTCACCTGCGGAAAATAATGATGTTCCTATTAATGCTGGGTTGTTCTGACATGTCTTTATTTATAGCTCAGGCATATGTTTTTGATGGGGTTTTTTTTAGACAGTTGGAATGTCATTAAATGATTTCTCTTTTTTTTCAGAGACCCAATGTCATTTTATCATGTCCAAGCTAGGATTATTTAGTGTTGTTTTACATCTTATATGAAAGCAACAGATAGACATGACACTGTATACCAGTTAAATTGGCATAAACTCAATTTGAGTTTAGTTCAAACAACATAGTATGTCTAAAACTCTGGTTGAGTGTCTGTAAATTAACTTCTTCTGTAACTCCTTATACATTAGTTCCAGTTTTGGAGGTTGTTCATAACATTTTTATCTCTCTGACTTTTCACAATACCACACCTAGGCCCTACTTCTTTGCTAGCAGGAATCTTCTGTGTGTAATTTTAGGTACTTGCTTGTGACATGTGTTTTTGCTGGCCTTGGAATGAGGCTGTAATGGAGAGAGAGGCCAAAGGAACAGTACTACCCTTTTTGTTAGGAAACACAGTGATTGCATCAATTAAGTGATAGGGAGTAGTGGAAAGCACGTAACAAGAGGAATGCAGTCATATGCATTTGTATTTCATTATTTTATATTTTATTTCTTCTGAAAGTTAATGAGATTTTGAGATTTTTACACTTAACAAGAACTACTTCAATAGATGTATCAAATATGAAAATGTTAGCAGACAGAATTTCCTTATTCCTCTTCCAAGTGGAGAATTAGGGTTTGTATTATGCAAATCAGAATTAGAGGGATGCACAATATAATTTCTCAGCTAATTATCAAGACATAGTATGGACCACAGACTGCAAAAGTGCTGGATGGGTTCAACCCACACGTGCAGCAGCAGTGGGTTGGGAAGGGGCTATCACTGACACCCGCTAGAAAGGTCCTCTGAGGTTGAAATCTGAAATTTGGTGGTGTTCTGGGTAAATATCCAATGCAGATAAGTAAATAACCAACAACACTTAATGGATTAACCCTAAAAAACACAGTCACAAACAGATCTGAAAGTAACCCGAGCGAATATCAAGTCTAAAAATGCTGTAAACTTTCTCTATCTCCTTGACCTACAGGAGCCAGATTATTTGGAAGGATGTCAGGGGTGGATGCCGAGCATCTCATGATGACAGTATAGAAGAACTTGCTAGGTCTGGTGGAGGGAAGAATTTCTTCTGATGCTCAAGTAAGAACTTTTCAAGTGCATATTATGATCCCTAGTAGAGGGAACTTATCTTACCCTGAAGCAGTAACTTGTGTACAAGTCCTTTATACATGTCGGCATTCCTTCTTTCATTAATATTTCCATATGATACAAATAGCAAAACACGCTTACTATGATAACATATATCACATATAGCTAGCCAGCAGATAAAGTATTAGGGAATTTTAAATGTCTGCCCAAACTAAAACAGGGACACTCAGTGTCCTACTGTGACAGCAGTGAGTGTATTTTTGACAAAGACTATTTTTCTTTCTATTTGGAACTTGAAAATTTTTATTTTTTGAGATCTTCTATGGCTACTTCTAATCACAGCATATGAGACCTCTGGAGAAAAATTACCCGGACACTGTTACCTACCACTGCCTTCTGTAACTGCCACTGGTCCTCATCTTGGCAGGGGGAGGATCCCTTCTGCAGGGTATGTTGTACTTGCAGTTCCTGAAGCAAGCTCCTCTTTCTTGACATTCTCATGCGGGCCAGGGCTGCCATTCCAAGTCTTCGGAGGGTTAACCTTCTGACTACTGAGCACAGCAGAAGTCGGTGTTTTTGCAATATAAAGTTAACAGACCTGCAAAAAGGACCGTTAAAAATCAATCAGGTAAGTTGTTTGCTGATTTGGCACGCCTGTGTTCAGCAAAGTCATTGCTCAAAGAAGGTAAGAGTTACTATTCACTCTGTGCAATGTCTTCTTGTACAAAGCATGCCTGGGAAAGCTGCTCAGGTGTAAAGAATGGTATTGCTGTGATAGACTTCTAGTTCTGCCACACTGGAGTTTAATTAAAATAAAAATAGGAAGAAAGAGAGATAAATAATAACCTATAATTACAAAATAAAAGCTTTTTTTAATAGGAGAATTGAAATAGGATGAAAAGTGAATGTAATTAGAACTATAGAAAAGTTATTTCAAGACAATGCAGGACAGCATATCTTGGATTACCAAGGAGGCACAGTCTGAAGAGATGTTGAAGAGACTAGTGTTAGCTGGCAGGGCGGACATGGCTGAAGTAAGTTTGTGGTAAATTTTATATACAAGAGCAAATTTTGACGTTGATTCTGGACCAAGTGAGTGAAATCTGTATGCACATTTGGGATGACATTTATCTGTGCCTGTGTCTAACTTGTGTGTATGTGTAAGGCACCATGAGCTCTCCAGATACCTAATGTTGGGAAACACTGAAGTCAGAGAACGTGAAAATGAGAGGTTGAACTGAAAACCAGAGCCAAAATAAAGGAATGCAACAGCAATATCACTAGTATTCCAAATAGAAAAGTCTTCAAATACTTTGATCTTTGGTAATGTGAAGACCCCAGTGAATTAAGTAATTTTATATCTTAATCAAAGCAAGGCAGACAACACAGAATTGTGTTTTTTTGAGACATCTCTCTATGGAAGGGATGTTTAGCTGTACAAAGATGAGATAAAACTAAAAGTTTTCTTGGTGAATACAGACAGTGAATGCAAGAGAGCAGTCATCATGCAAAGCAATGGTCAGTGGTATTCTAATAGCAGAAAGTAAAGGTAGAGCTGAATGGTGCTGGCCTGAACATTTTATCTCAAAGAGTATCCAACTCCAATGCAAAGAAAGGCTGGCTCAAGATTAGAAATCACTTACAAACATAGGAGCAGATATTCAGAAAGCACACCGTTTGATCAATCACAGAAGACACTACTTACCAGAAGTCATGATATCTCTGGGTTTTTTTAAGTTGTTTTTGATACTCAGACAAAAAACTAGAGTAACTGCCTCTCCATCTGAAGGTGCTCATAGTCCTTCAACACTGCTTTCCACAATGTAACGTAAACAAGTTTTTATCTGTGCATGCAGCAGTGCAGTTTTACCTCACTGCTTACTGATAAAACCAAACTTACTCATCGCTGAGGCATCCTAGTCTGCTTGCAACACCTTGAATTATCTTCTCTTGTTTCTCAGACAGGTGCTTTTGCATCACAGCAGACAGAGCATATTCCTTTATCCATTGCTAAAAGCAGAGGAGAAGAATGACAATTGTAAGATGCTCTGATTTCAGTCATTCTAGTCACCACGTTACAAAACAGGGGATTATTCAATGTTATTTTGCTAAAAACAGTCATCTCCCTCTTTCAAGAAACAAACTCATGCTGAATTAAAATTATTCTACTTAGAAATATTTTGTTTTCTCAATGATCAAAGCTCACTGAAAAGAAAGGGAGGCTTTGCCCTGTTTTGGATCAGCCCTGAGCTGTCTCCTACATATTTTCCAGTTTCAGCAACAGAGGAACAAGAAAAAAAGAACAATACAGCACAAAATATTGCATGAATGCTTATCAGCATGTTGCAGTGGGCTTTTCATTTGGTTTTTTTTTTCACTAGTAGAGAATGTAGGTTTTATTTTCACCAAACAAAATAAAGGTATCGTCTTCCATCACACCTCTGTGTACAGTACACAGTGCTAACAGTTAGAAATGGAGATTGTATGATTAGGTTTATGGACTGCAAGTTTACAGCTCCTTCAGGGTGATATTTAGATCAAAGAATTTAATCTTTAAATGTTTTGATGGATTTGCCATTAGACTGTAAACTTTTGGAGACACAGACTTAAGATTTTTGTTTATTGCCAGAAATTAATTAATAATAAGCCATAAGATGAAATGGTTGTAAGGCCCAAACTCTATTACTGTGAAATGAAAAGTATATTTTATGCTACACTGGCAGTTGGATAAATGCAGGTTGCCTGCAGATATATGCAGAGCCCTAAATAAAATATAATACTCAGGCTCTCTGACAGCTTCACTTCATGCTCTAGCCTCACTCAGAACAAGAGGGACTAAATTTTGTATTATTGCAGACAGCAAGGTTTCACTAGATCAATATTGTCTAGCAAAGAATTAGAATTGCACAATTGTTAGCACATTAGGAACAAGAAGTGGTACCGGGCTTTCCTACTTGATTCGATATTCTTTTCCTTGGGAAGCAGTGATCTGTGCAGGAGAGAGGGTTTATCTGTGAGCACAGAATGAACTCTCCCGGGAAGCGAAGAACATCAGACACCACATCATCTTTGGCTTTAAAATAAAAATGTACTCCCTTCTTGGATAGCATCTTCTCTGTAGTATACACATTAACACATATAGCTGAGCCCTCTCCATGCAGAAAGCCTTACCAAAACACAGTCCTGAGCAGGATGCCTTGGAGGGATGGGCAGGCAGTCAACAACAGGTGACAGATGGGAAGAGCGCAGCTGAGCGTGAGAAGCACAGCCCAAAAGCCTGCACGGCACCGGGGAGCCCACCAGGGTGCTCTCAGAAAGAGCCGCAAGACGTACCTATGCAGCCAGACCTCCAACTGACTTGAGTCCAGGCAATTCTTAAAATCACAGAGCACAGCCGAGCACAGTGTCTTCTCTGCCTGCACGCTGCAAGCGTCAAACTAAGGTCTATCAGGTTTCCAGGTGTCATCATGACAGATGGCAAATACTTGCTTGAGGTAAACTGTTATCAGTATTTCCCTTCACCAGCCCTGTGGATATGGCCTCCCCGTGTTTCACGCTCCTCTGCATACACCTAGTACATCTATCACATTGTGTATTTTAACGTCTCTTTCGGCAGTTAAAAGAAGGGCTGAAAAAGACATTTTACTTTCTAGAAGTGTTTTCATTTTCAGTGAAAGCCTGCCTGTGGCTCAAATGTGGCTTTCCATCATTTTTGGAGACCTGGTTATCCACTGAGAAGTTGCTCCTGAAGAGCCTGTCTGCACACTTACTGTCAAACAGCATGTCAATTAAATCTGATGTAGATGACCAGGATACAGAAGACTGGAGACGTTTTCTGAATTACAGCTGGCATGGTAGGTGATACAATATTGCAGCCAAGAACCCAAGATTTAGTATCTCTGCTGCTATCAGTATGTTCTATCCAAAAAGGCACTCAGAATGATAACCAGACAGGAACCCTAGTCCTTGTTTACTTCTGTTTAGGAAGAAATAGCTGAGTTCTGTAGTGGTGAACACCGAGTTTCTTTTAAAGGAAAAGAATGAGTCACCTTCTCCATCGGGAGCGCATTTAAGGTAAGTTGTATGAAAAATGTATAAAAGGTCTCTTTACCCCTCCGAGACCAATGGAAAGCTCAGAATACAGCAGAATATTCCCCCTGTGCACAGTTACTAAACTGCACAGTGGAAGTACATCAGGCATATAACTAGTAAAAGAACAAACAGGAAAGGAGGGGGATTATTATGCATTTCAGATGGGATGATAAGTAAAGAAGATTGAAATTTGGACCAAATACCAATACATTCCTGTTCTTGAGAAAGGCCTTACTTTGCTTAGAGACAGGTCAATACGGAGTGGAGAAAATGACGCACTTGAGTAGACTCAGCAGCTGGAAGAGAGCTTGGGCTCTCCGATTCCTGCATTTAATCAATAAAATCAGTGACAAAAGCATCATAAATGGGCAAGTAAAGCTCCTAGGAATGTCTGGCTCCTTGAAAATAAGAGCCATTCCAATCACTATGAAAAAAGGAGTATAAAATTAAGAGAAAGCGATAAAATGCACACCACGTCAAAACCCATAAGCACATGCTGGTTCAGCTTTCTGAGTGTCAAGCATAGATGTGGGAATGGACAGAAATCTCCTCACCCCGTTTTTTCTCTGTAAGCTTCCCGGTGTTTTGCTTCCTGGCAACAAGTCCATTACAACACCTTCTGAAGCACTGCCAACATTGAGTATTACTCTCCGGCAATAAAGGTGAGGAATGAGCCTTTGGTAGGTAATGAAACCCGTAAAATATTTTGAGTTAGGCCTCAGATAAAACAGCAAATTAGACCCAAGTAAGCACACTCTTTTTACTGCAGCTCTCAGTTTGACGTTTTCAGCATAGGTACTCGGGAAATTGAAGGAAAGCAATTTCTCCCTAACAGCCTGTAGATGGGGTGTGATGCACACTGAATGCCAAGTAAGCACCTCAGCCTGGTGCAGCTCTCTGCTCCCCAAAACCCCTGCGCAGGTAGGGGCGCTCACCTACAGAAATCATGAGGTAGGGGCTGCGTGGGAAAATCCTCAGTATTTATTTTCATTCGTCATTCGTTCTCATTTGCCTCACTCACATTCTCAAGTGTTTAAGGCAAAAGTTAAATACGAAACTGATTTTTTCTTTTAAATTGTAAAAGAGCTTCTGTTCCCCCAAAGGACATCATACTCCAGATATGTATAAATGCTAGGAAAGATAATGTCAAAAAAATGCAATTTTCTAAGTAGATGTGAAAAATGTCTTCTTGAGCCACCTTGAAAAGCACACGTAAATTCCCTGGAGAAAAGCCTTCTGGTGTTAGACTTCCTAAGTCTGTAAAGCAGGAGACTATGTAACTCAATACAGTACATTAATCATGAGGCAAATGAAAGACATATCTCCTGTTGGAAAATGCCTGACAAATTAAAAGGCCTGTCAATATGAATGTTGATTTATGGATATTCCGTCACATTCAGCACTGTGACATCTATGGAATCTCCCTAAATTACATGATCACCTGTCACAAGTGTCTGATCTCTGTTCCTCTTTGCTTAAGGTTGAAACCAAGTGCTCCTTTTTGTACAATGCAAATGCCAGCTTACTGCTTAAATGTGCATGCTAATGTTTTATACTAGGAAAGGGCCAAGAAATGCATTTCACGTTTGAACATAATATAATGAATTGTGTGATGTTTTCCAGACTTGTTTATTCAGGAAAATTTACCAGCCTAGCTTTGGTGGAATAGCTATCTTCCTGCATGTTCTCTTTAGAGACAGAGCAGATTTTTTTCCAGTTTAGTTCAAACCACCTCCAAAAAGCCACATTCATTAGAATGTGCCACATGCCACATGTAGAATTCTGCAAAGAATATTGTCTGGAGGAATCACATTTTTGCACTAGCAGAAACCTTTGTCTCTTTGAGGAATTTATGCCACAGAATCACTCATCCTTAGGAAACCTCTGTCTGCTACTCAGGAAATTCTTATATTGAAAAAGGCCCAACTGCAGCGCAGGTGACGCAGAGACCAATGTGAGAGCTCTGTCATTGCTAAGTGAATTCTTCTATAGCTCAGTAATTACTGTTAATGATGTCAGCAAACCCTTTGTTCTTTTTTTTTTTTTTCGGCTAGGAAGCCATCTGCTTTATATTATGAATGCTACAGTACACTTAAAGTGATGGAAAGTCAACGTTCTAAATTAAATAATCTATGCTTGAGCATGACTGGAACATCTGAATTCACAATGAATCCATCATACAGTGCTGCCCAAAGAGCTAATATCCAGCAACTGGCTGCTGGAGAGGAACTAATCCTTTTAACCCCATGAGAAAAAATCCCAGGGTGTGGTTTCTCCACTTAACACTGTGCCCAGTGATAGTAACAGAGGAATGCATAAACAGCATTTTTGAACAAAACTTTGTACTTGCTATCTCTGCCTCTGTGGAGAGTCTCCATGCCGTTAAACAACCACCCCTTTGGCCCTGAACAGTGGCTGAGGTCCAATGGGACAGTGGAAGGACCAGAGAAGAAGTGCCCTAACATACACTCTGACTTCTGAAACTAATCGTAAGTTGCACATCAGAACCTTCTCCTTCTCTGACTGTGGTTTTTAATGACAGCAGATACCACCATGGTGCTTTGGGCTCCATGCGCTTTGAGACATGCTTGTAGTGTACCTACTAGACCAGGCTGCTCAGGTCATTCATGTATGGACAGGTAATTTGTGAACCCTTGGTGAATGTGAAAATGAACAGCAACCTAGAGATTTAAGCCTGCCAAATCAGTTATTGAAACCAATCCTTGATAAAAAGGGGTAAAATAAAAAAAAAGTTGAGGTCAGACATCGTTTCATTAATCACTGAATTTTTAGTTATGACAAATTCAGACATTGAATGCCAGACAGCAGTCCTAGAAAACACAAATGCCCACCTTTTTAAGTTAAAGCTTGTGAGCACACTCATTGGCACCAGTGGTTTGTCCTAAGCATATTTTAGTTTAGTTTGCTACATTTCCCTGTGACGCTGAAACGTAAGAATCAAACAGAATTGTTTTTCAAAGTAGTTGAGATAACAGGTGAGTTACAACAAAGTAAACATCAAATGATGAGGGAGGTGCATATTGTATAACTCCAGATTAAGGAAAATAGAGAAGAAATAAAGGAAATGGCTAGGAATTTCCAATTAAGAATTTTACTTTTACATTCCTCATGGGTATTCGAAAACCACTGGTCATAAAATCACTCCACCAAATTGAGCAGGAATCCCAGAGTTTCCTGAATCACAGGGTTTTATGGAAAAATCTTAAATATGGGTGGAAAAGTTAAACACCTTATAGCAGTCTGTAATAATTAGGGACTCAATCAGTACCGTATTAACCACATATTGTATTGTCCAAGCACTTTGGAGAATGACGCTAGGGAAAAGTATGAATTTGCTAGTGTTAAAAGACTCTGACAACCTTTTATTTAAAGAAGATCCAATTACTCTGTATGTTGCAGCACACACTTGACATTTGGGAAGGGTCACACCTTTGTATAAAGAAGGTCTTTCTTTGACTAAGCTGTGTTAGTCTTCAAAGCAGTGTTAATAGAGACATAGCATTGCGTGAATAAACTGAAGGTATCTTTGAGTTCTGGCCTAATGCTGAAGATACCTGCATTCCCATTTACTCTTGTTGCTTTTCTCCTCTGGTGTCATTGCCCCCTGTGCTGGGGACAAAGAGAGCAGGAAAGCTGGATGTATGTTTCTTCACCTTGTCAGAGTAAAGAATAAGTTTTATATGAAGTATGCATCATATGTTTCCAATTATTATACTATTAATACATAAAAATAATGAAGAAATACCTATCACTGTAAGGCCTCCTTTCCTGTAAACTGTACCCATATGTATCCTCTCCAAACAGACCAGATGAAGGGTTTTTTTAACTGTTTCTGTAGATGCTCAAGAGTTGAGGACACGAGACAGCAGTCTTGCCAAAAAATGTTTATGTGCTGACAAAGCCATCAAACACTGTGGACAGATGTTCAGTAATTACAGTCTGACTCCTCTATGCAAGTCTACATGCACAGCATATACATTCACTCCATACTGCAGGTCAAACTGACCATCCTGCATCTGCACCTGTGTTTGGACCTGGGCTGTATATTTGTACATAAAATACTCCCCACAGACAAATATCTTGAAAATTTTTTTCCATACCGTTGTTTTTAGACCCTGGGTGCTAGAAAGTAATATGGATCTTACTTTTTTTTCTTGCAATAGCTGTTCCTGGAAAAGCTTCCAGCGTCTCTGGCGGTGGGTCTCCCATTTTTCCAGCTGAGGGGCCAAATTCTCCTGCCATTCCTCCTTCAGAAGCTCACATTCTCTTACAGAGAGGCCAGTCATGACCGGCAGGGTCTGAAGAAACAGCTCCGTCACCAACTCCACTAAGGCATGGGAAGCTTTGGAGTACAGCTCCTGAGAGGGACAAAGAGGGACAGAGAAAGAGACAGGTAAGAAAGTGAACCTTTCAGCCCTCTGGAGCTGTTTCATTGCATGTCTCTGATGCCAGTGAGGGAACTATGTCCCACTGAAGACACGGGGCCAGTGACTGACCCATAGAGCTAAACCCCAATGCCACTAATGCATGAGTTAAAAACCCCAGGTTTTGTAGATGGAACAACTTGAATGTTTTGGTTCAAGGCATAAAAGGGTGTTTAAAATGCAACAGTGGCATAAGCATGTGAGACCTTGAATCCTAACTGTTGCCCACATGCAACTGCAGTACAAAGAGTATCTTGCTTTACTGGCTATGGTGATGTGTTAAAAAAACATTGATTTTGAAACTTGCTGTGGAAACAATCTGGTGCAGCACAACACCTCATAACCACATTTTCAAAGGTGCTGATACAAAATGAATGAAGGTAAGAAAGAAGGAAGAGTTAAAAGGCAGAGTACGGCATTTAGACAGCCAGAATTGAACCTAGATGTATTATATAGTTGTTGCTCCAAAATATGACACTCTTCAATGCATTCTGGAAAGACAGAATTACTCAAATTCCTTCTTATACACAACAGGTTCAAGTCTAGGAAAACAAACACCTTCTGGTAGTTTTATTAAAACCAGTCCCGTATGAGTGGTTTTCAATTCCTGAGGCTGTTTCACTTGCAAGAAGAGTTTGGGTGATTTAGTCAGACGGCATTCAAGGTAAAAAGTCTGTTCAAAACACAAAATTTTACTCTCAAATACACAGTGATGATATGAGCTGTATTTGCAAACTTGCTACAATTTGAGATAGTCCCTGAGGAGAAAGCGTGAGGGCAGGTAGCTTTCCCCAGTGTCAGAGAGAAAACAAAAACACATTGGAAAGGTCACACGGACCCTGCAGTCCTCCAGCAGTATGAAGAGCAATTTTTATATGAGTTCTACATGATCTCACCAGTCCAAAAAGCTTTATTGCCTACTTGGTTTTACTTTCATTGTAAATGAATGTTAGCCCTCTTAAAAATGCTTATATTTCTTTCCTTTCCTTAGAATACAGCTAGTATTTATAAAACCCTTTTCAGCATGCCTTTTGAAAAAACAAGTCAAGTCTTCCAGCTGTTGCCTTCTTTTAAATACAGGTTTAATTACAATCTCGTAAGTGTTCAAAATCTAGAACCTCTCAATAGAAGCACATAAATATTTATCTAGATGTCAAAAACATTTGTCTGTAGCTCATAGACAAGAAAAGTTCTAGTGGACTTGCCTTCTCTGGGAGACACACTGGTATAATGTACTATTGGGTAAGAACCCATTCCAACTGGTAGATGTGGTATGATAAAAAAGAAAGTAAGACCAACACCAGAAGACCAAAAGAGTATGTTAAATTGCAAAGTCAAGAACTCAGAAATAAAGAATGACCAGAACTTAGGTTGCGTGTGAAATCTCGTTCTGTGCCCCCATGATGATGTCTGGGGTTCACATACTGTTTCCATAAGACCTTTATCTCTGTTCTGTCTTTAGATTTATCAATACCCATTGATCAATAGATTTTTAAAAAATCTTTATTTTGTATTTCTCATTTATTGTAAAATATCAAAACTGTGCACTGAATATTAAATTATTATTTTCCTCCTGGGATCCCTCTAGGATGCTAATCACTACATTAATGAGCTGTTTCACAAACAATAAATATCTTATCGTAGGAGCTCCCTGCAGTAACCTCTTCTTATGGATAAAACTGAGGCACAACACCACCAAAAGTGTTCACTACACCTTTGAGATGAGCTGTCTTGATTTTTTCCACTCTTACCTGCAGCATTTTCAGGATCCAGCTCTCACTGGCTTTGTTTAATCTCAAAGTGCTAGGAATTTTTCTAAATCAGGCTACAAGTTTCTGAAACTGGGTACTGGGCATAAGTATCAGAATTGGAAGTCAGAGACACAATGATCCATTACCTAATTTGTGGTAACACTCTCCCATTTCTAGCTGTTGCTCACAATCTGGACATGACAGTATCGTTAGGGGAACATTTGCTACACAGGTGCATCCTGTGCCAAAGGATGGATCTCCCCTACTCCTTAATTATTAGAGTTACCAGTTCCTGTACAAGAGGCAGGATCTATACCATCTTAATCATCTGTGTAATGGTGGGCCTGGCTTAGCTTGCCAACACTAATGCAAAATGGTTCGTTTGAATTCTCTCTTCTGCTGCTATTTATTTTAAAATTCAAGTCTACACATTCTGGGATTTACGGGAAACTCAAAGATCCTATGTTTCTTATCTCTGTACCTCACGCAATATTTAAAGAAGGATCACTCCGTCTCTGTAAACCATCTCTTTGACCTTTACTAGCCTTTCAGGACAAGTTAATTCTCCTGCCTCTACTGGGTGTTCAGGAATATAAGAATCTCTCTTGGGTCTGAAATAGTTCACAAGCAGTTTAAGAGGAATCTGTGGCATTTCTATTGCCATCTCAAAAGATCTTAGGTAAGGCATTAAGGAACTCTATTCTTAAATAGACAGAGTTCCACCTATAGCAGCTAAATCACTTTGCAACACATTTTGCTGTGGAAGTGATAGCATTTCCCTGTCATGCTCACAGCTCTGTATTATTATTTATTAGGAAATCTTTTGCACAGAACTTAAAGAAGGTATTTTGTTACTTGCCTTCATGCCATTTTGTTTAAAGAAGTGAACAGAGTTCTGTTTGCACTCCCCGCAGCTTTAAATTGTACTGGATACTTACTTTTGGCACTACCAGAATGGGTACATAGTTACCCAGGAAAAATGTCACTACGTGCTGTTCTCATAAAATTACTTACCTACGTCACCTCATTAATGTGATGGGCTAAGTTATCTTTAGATCAAAGGTTCTTAACTATTTGTTTGCAAAATAATTCATAGCCCTCGGCTAAAACTGGTGTATGAAAGGATAAGAAAGTGGGATTAGAATTCCAGGAACAGTTTTTCACATAAAAAGTCCCTTTAAAAATGAAAATGCTGGGTTACATACATGGAGGGGAAGCAAGACTAGGAAGTATGTTCTTTACATGTCACATGTACTGCAAACTGGCACGCAAAGCAACAGGAAGCCAGGAGCTGTAAGACCCTGAGATGGTGGGTGTTAACAGGATTGAACACTTTACCTTGAAGTTCTGTTAGAAGTTATCCTCTGTGCAGGATACAGATCCTGCACTTCCTGGTCTCATCTGTTGTCCAGTATCACAAAAAAGACTATTGTCTGTGACAATTGTCAAAATACTAACTTTTCTCAGTGTTCAAGGAACCACCACCCACTGGCTTCCTTAATCTCAACCCAATCATACAGATATTAGACCCCAGGCAGTCCTTGCAACCCAGACCCTAACACAGACATACCACAGGTACAATACAACGGTCACACTGTCTAATGCAGCACCTGAAAAAACACAGTGGAATGGCCTTTTAAAATATGGTAGAGGAAATGGTTAAATCTACATTTAGGAAAGATTGCAGATGTGACTGAATTATACTAAAGTGACCCAAGCTAACAAAATATTTCAAAAGTATTTGTACTCTAAGGAGTATACTTGATCTGAAACAGCAATCAAGTCTGTGAACAGGGATGGCGCACTATGGATTACAAAGCTTTTCCTCAACAGGAAAAAAACAGAAACTGTTAAGAAATCCTACTGCTTCCAGGATCTTATTTTTGGATTAGAACCCCTACAAAACAGTTCTTACAAGCTTCCTGATATGCCATCTCTTGTTTTCAGAACTTTTACTTAATGAAATTTATTCAAATTGATTCCATTAATAGAATAGCTGATTGCAGTGTTGAATGAACCTGTTTGTAGTACCTGGCAGTCAATCTCAAAGCATTTCAGAAAATCTCCAGAGAAATTCATCAAGCGTAAAGAAATACCATGGGGTATATGCAGAAATAAAATGGGCTCAGATTAAAATGCTAAGTGCATCTGAATTTCAAACAAGGCAAAAAGTATATAATTTGTCAAAAACCAGGGGAAACACACACTTTATCAGATTTCACTACAAAACCAAAGAACAATATTAATGCTTTCCCTCAAACCCAAATGATTAAAAGGTTCCTACATGCAGATGAGTGAATAGTGATATTGTGAAGGAGAAAAATGTATTTAGAAAGACTGGTTGTACTGCATTTCACATGCCAGACACTGACTAGTATATAATATCTGCAAGTGGCAACTGCACAGCTATTTGTTAACTTGCGATAGCTATTTGTTAACTTGTGATATATCAGCATGTCATTAAAATAATTAAAATTTCTGGTCAAAGCTGTAGAACCCTCTTGCATGTATCTCCAGAAGCTCAATGTCTAGGATACTTGTTTAGGAGGTAAAACATTCATCTCCCAACCCATATTGTATCTTATTAAGGACAGAGATTCACTACTCAGGTCACACATCCCATAAATGCGCCGTGTTCTTGGACACCACTGGCCACTAGACGATACTTCACACTCATGCTAAATGGGGAAAAGCTGATTGCATTTACTTCCTCTTCTCTTCCATGTGAAGAATTCTGGAATGCTAATTGGAAAATGAAAACAGTACCCTGCTTTTAAGCATCCTAACACCAATAAAACACACTGACACTGAAGTCATCCTTAGTACAAGCTAGTAAAAAAAGAAAAGTTTGATTTCCATGCATTTAAAATTCATGAAATTCACTGAAATGTTCAGTTCATTGAAATTCCAGTCTTGCCCCCTCACTGGTCCTTGATTTATTCAGAAGGCAATTTCAATCTTCTCTTTCTGTACTCCCTTTCTAAGAAATCTGCCTCTGTAGATAAGGTTGTGTCCTTTACTAGATCTAACTATTAACAAATTGTGAATCCATATAGAGGCAAAATACATTTTCTTATGCAGTAAGTCAAGAAACAAACTTCAGAATGAAGGCTATCCATATCAGCATCTTGCATAATCTTTGACTGAAATGACCAGATCAAATTTAATCAGTGCCCAAACCCAGAAGCAGACTGAGCTCGCATGGTAAGAGTTCACTAATTTAATCTATTAGACCATGCTGTCTTGCAGCCTTTTTGGGGTCACAGGGCAAAATTTTCAAATGTGAGCATTTAAGGTGTAGATCTCTTGATATGGATTTTCATCTGAGATAAGCTGTGGATGATTCACCTTGAAAGGAAGCTAGCTTTTGGTACTCAAAAATGCAGTCCACTCTATGAAAAGCATCCATAACTGTATCTCATGTTAATGAAATTACATAAGGAAAGTAAGGAAAGGGTAAGTCTCTGAGAATCTGTAGCCTTTTTTTTGAAAAAAGTAAATGTTACTCTTTTATTAACAAAGGAAAAAAAAAATCTTTTGCTGCAACCTTACATTTATGTTTACCCACTCATAAAATGTTTATAGCCTTGCCATTTGATAATACCCATTACTTAATACCTTTGAGTCCAAATTCCTGTGTGTTTCTATGTTCTGTCAAGTCAAATGAAATAACATTCTGGTGAACTGCTATCAACAAAGGGGAATTAAAAATGGCAGTAAATTGTGTGGTTTTGTGGTTTTGATTTTAAGGCTCAGGAAAAATAATTATCTTACCACAGACTATGTAATTCCTAGGTGTTAATTGATTTCCTTTGTGCTATCTGCATGTCTGTTTTCTTAATAATGAACTCTTAACCACCAACTTCTTTTCACATCTCCTTTCCCTACTGAAATAAGTAGGTAGTTCACCAAAAAAAAAAAAAAAAGGAGAAAGAAAAGATAAAGCTGGTTAACATCTGATACACTAAACTTGAGACAGACTTGCAAGGAGCTAGCCATTAATATTTTCAAGACATCATGAGAAAAGAGAAACAGAAGAGGATATACTGGGGGGGAGTGTGCTTTTGTTGCCATTTAAAAGAATATTACGGTAAAAACTTTGCAACTGAAAAGTGAGTCAAGCCAATACAAAACCGTTACTGCAGCACAATATCCCTTGCATATGGGATAAGTCCACAGGCTGTTTATGAAAATATTAGGATGAGCCATTCAGTCACCTCTGACACAATTCCTCCTTCAGTTATGATGTACTGTAATAATCAAAATCACTTGCTCCAATTCTTCAACTTGCACTTCAAAAATTAGTTATGGAGCCTGTGTCTAGACACAGACTATTCACCTACAGCACACTATTTTAATTCCCTAGTACGGCTGGAAAGGTCTACTCTATCCTTAAAATATAACTCATTCATTCACTTCAGGCATCAACAGATTCCATTGACCTTGGTTAAATCATTTTAATTGATTTATTCATGTGTACACAACACAAACCTACTCAATTATTCTATGCAAACACAGTCAGCTTCCAGATCACTGCATTTTTACATATTTATTCACCAATTTGGATAATTCTTTTATGTACTGTAGGACTACAGGATACACTAGTGCTAGAGGCTTATCTCTTGATGAACTCCCAAACTCTTTAAAAAGGGGAGAAAATTAAAAAATAAAAAAGACATAAAATTTGAGATGGACTTAGCAATCACAAAATGATTGAGTTTTTGATTATTGGAGAAGTAAGGAGGGGGTGAGCAGAACTGCCACCTTGGACTTCCGGAGGGCGCACTCTGGCCTGATTTTAGGGGTTGACAGAGACCCTTGGGAGGCAGTCCTGAAGGGCAAAGGGGTCCAAGAACACTGGACATTCTTCAAGAAGGGAATCTGAAAGGCACAGGAGTTGGCCATCCCCATGTGCCGAAAGATGAGCTGGAGGGGAAAGAGGGTAGGATGGTAGGAAGGAGGATACGATGGCTCTACAGAGGGATCTGGAGAGGATGAATCGATGGACCTAGACCAATGGTATGAGGGTCAATGAGGCCAAGCACAATGTCCTGCGGCTGGGTCACAACAACCCAATGCAGCGCTACAGGCTTGGGGAAGAGTGGCTGGAGAGCTGCCCAGTGGAAAAGGACCTGGGGGTGTTGGTCAACAGCCAGATGAACATGAGCCAGCAGTGAGCCCAGGTTGCCAAGAAGGCCAACAGCATCCTGGCTTGTATAAGAAATAGCGTGGCCAGAAGGACTAGGGAAGTGATAGTTCCCCTGTCCTTGGCACTGGTGAGGCAGTACCTTGAATGCTGTGTTCAGTTTTGCGTCCTCCACGACAAGAAAGACACTGAGGTGCTGGAGCGTGTTCAAAGAAGAGCAACAAAGCTGATGAAAGGTCTAGAGAACAAGTCTTGTGAGGAGCAGCTGGGGGAACTGGGGCTGTCTAGTCTGGAGAAAAGGAGGCTGAGGGGAGATCGTATCCACCTGCTACAACTACCTGAAAGGAGGCTGTAGATAGGTGGGGGTCGGTCTCTTCTCCCAAGTAACAAGTGACAGGATGAGAGGAAACAGCCTCAAGTTGTGCCAGAGGAGGTTTAGATGGGATATTGTGAAAAATTTCTTCACTGAAAGGGTTACCAAGCATTGGAACAGGCTGCCCAGGGAAGTGGCTGAGTCACCATCCCTGAAGGAGAGGGCTTAGATGTGGGAAAAAAACGTACCAAGGTTTGGGTTCTGCTGCCATTAATCTGAAAAGCGTGATGTGATTCATTCCAGTTCCAAGGGTTTCCAACCAAAGTCAAGATGGCGATGGGTACACAAACAGGAACTTTTCTGGAACCCTAAATCCTGTGAGTACTGGAAAATATTAGATTGCTTAGCCCAGAAGAAATATGTGGTCTTTCTTTAACCCTGGGAAAACAGAGTATGAGCTACCTGGAAGAGGGGATACATAGGATACTATTACTAAAACTTGGTTATGGAGAAACTGTGATTTAGATAACACTTCGCCTCCTCCTGGATTTAGGTAATTGGCTCCTACTAAGACAACTCTGTTTTATTTTCTTTAAATGCAACAGCTATTTAACTTCTGTATGTGTGAAAGCATAACTACTTTGTGCAGCTTTGCAAAGCTAATTTTCATTTGCAACAAAATAAAAACGGCAGAATTCTTAAATATTTAATTACTTCTAGTTCTTTCCACTCTGACTGTGTTTACTAATGTATGAATACATCTTTTTTAAATATCTTGAAGTCTGTCTTCGGATGTCTTGTGGACTATAGGCTGAGGAGTATTCATCTAAGTATCTGTGGAGCCTGCTAGGATGACTTTAGAGAGTTTCACTCATTTTTTTCAGTAATATTACTAGGCTTCCAGTTCTACTGTAATGATAAAAAACCTAAAAGAACAGAACCCTCTACTGGTGAACTTCTTGCCTTGTAACTTACTTTGCTTGCAGTTATGGAAACATGGAGATTAGATGAACAATAGAATGTTTAGCCAAATCTTTAATTTAACCTTTTCCTTTCTTATGGTAGAACAGAAACAGCAGAGTCCAGACCTTCCAAATGAGTGCAAGGCAAATGACTATCAGTTAAGCTTCAGGGAGTACAGACCACCTGGAACGACAACAAGGAGCTTTGCAGTGTTTGCAGTTGTGCCCAAACCTGACTGGGACATGTATCGCGTACCACAGTGCTGACTATTGCCATGTAAAGGTTGCTGGTAGCCAGATAGTTAGTCTAAGGGTTGCTTGCTTAGGTCTACCTGAGCTGTAGTCACACCTCTGCACCGTGGAGCACCTCAAATCCCTGTCACCTTCCCATGGGTAATTTACCTTGCCTATTGGTAGCAGCAGCTTGTCCCTAGCAGAAACCTGTAGAAACTAAGTGAAGGAGCAAAGCCCTGCTGCCCAGGGGAAGGCTTCTGCTCGTCCAAGATGCGCTTCTGCTCTGAAATTGTGGTGGAGCAGAGAGAGAAGCAAAGCCATAGTGGTTGTGAGATGCAACTCCGTCCCTCAATGGCAAATCTACTTCTGCATTTATGCCACAGGTAACAGACAACATAACTACTGCGCCTCCCTCAGCTGTAGAAGTCAGAACAGCTCCATTTACCTACAGTGGAGCTATGCTCATTTGTATTTTCTTTTCTTTCTAGCTTATGCTGCTTACAAGGTATATTCAGAATCCGTCTGCTCTCCTATAACAGTCTGTAGTATCTGTATTTAGGGTTAAGGGGAGAAAATGCAGTTGTTCATTTTGTTTAATGTCACAACAAAAATGTTGTATTATAGAAAAAAAAAAGTGGAAATTAAGATTTCTGGACCCTCATTTAAGAGATGCCAGTTGGATCACAGGACTTGCAGTTTTTTTTTATGTCTGGCAGTGTTTGTTTGGGTCTAGGAATAAGAAAGCAGCTGCAATATATGGAATATAATGGCTTGGAGCTGGTTGAATTGGCAGAGTTCAAGTTTGTGCAGCTTTCCTGGCAACTTCGCAATTCTAGAAACATTTAATTCACCCAAACCAATTTTTCTTTAATGAAAAAGAAAACTTAGCTAACAGTGTTGAAAGAAATAGGATTTTCAGTCTGATCTTAGTGGTACTAAAGCAGAGTACACAATAAAGGAAAGCAATATAATTTCACAAATGAGGTGGAACTGTGCAGGGTAAAAAAAAATTGTTTGGTCTCCAGAGACTTCGTGTGAATTGAGGGAGGGGGTGGGGAAGTTAGTAACCCTGGAGAATGGACTGTGAGCAGTGATATCAGCAGACATTGACTTTTCTTAAATTAAATAGCTTTGTACAATTAATCTACTCTGATTCACTGGCATAGCCCTACAAGCAAGCACTTTCTTTCTCCAAAGCAGTAATTCTCAAATATCCTGTTGCTTGCATTATTACATAAAACCATGGTAAACTATTTGTTCCAAATACAGTAGCTTTATTTTTTTATCAATTGAATTTGAAAAAGTGCACGTGGACTAGTGCTAATTAAGACTGTGTGGGTATCTTATCCTAATGTGATAGGGACTACAAGTTTCCGTAACACCCTGATCAGGTCTTAATTAATCATGACAAGGACCCTGTTGAGCTGAAAATGATTAGTTCCAGCCTAATTAAAGGTCACTGCTGGCTACAGTTTTGGGCTTCATCAGATAGATCATATTATCTTATTTTTTCGGTGCAGACAAAAAATAATTAAAGATGACGCAAAAGTATGAAGCATCTACATATTTTCCAAATCAGTAAGATAAAGGAGTGTAAAAATATTACTTACACCAAAGATCTGAACTTATTTCAGGGAACCAAATAGTGTCAAAACAAATTTGCTGAGAGGAAAGGAGATGAGAAAACTATTTTTGGAGCTGTAGTGGTTAACTAAGAATAGTATCATCCTACCATGGTGCAGAGGAGATAATTATACTACGTAAATGAAGTCTCTCTCCTGGTAGTAATGCCAGACGTTATATGCTCTCAGTGTTATTGCAGCCTTGTCAGCCATTCAGGCAGCACATTTTGGCAGACCACATAGGGATTTTCTGACTAATATGAGGTTAGGAAAGTTAGTGTGTTGGGAAGATAATGAAATAGGCAAGTTAATGTGGAAGACTGTTCTGCCTCCATCTCCTGGTTTGCCAGCCTAGCTTCCTGGAGCTGCCATGATCTCTCCTGCAATTCCACAATCCTCCCTGAGGCCTGACATTGCATACTGGGGTTACAGGTTCTTCAGAATTTTTTTAGTAAATGACACATATCACTAGAGGTGGCACCTTGTAGAGATCTGTGACAGCTTCTGTGCTCTCGCAGTCATCCTCCTCCTCCAGTTCCCACTGTGCTTGCCGATGTTTCTCTAATAGCTCATGGTAAGCCTAAAGGAAACAGAATAGGTGTATATAAATAGCTGAAAAGGTCTTGACAGCTTCTTGTGATACTCTCCTTCCCATGCACTACCACAACAGTGTTTATCTGGAAGTGTGACTCAGAGGGAAATGAAACTTTCCTTACCACCTTAACTTGAGGATATACAGTCTTGAGTATGAAACTCCATAGCCTCAGCAATTTAGGGTTAAATAATATGTACCTAATACTGGAAAACATATGAAATGATCTGATTTGCAATCTGCTTTCCTCTGTATGAATATCACTTCATGATAGCCAGTACTGTGAGGTGCAGAACAGCCATCAGACATCATCAGAAACCTTAGTTACAGCTGTATCACACTGTATAAGGCTTTTGGACTAGGGTTGGTCACCATGTCCCATGGTGGTCCTAGTTTGGTCCTTGGTCACAGATTTAAGAGGGATGCAATTTTTTTCTTCAAGCCAGGACTGTGATGTGTTGGCAGGCTCATATGCTGTAATGGAAAAATGAATTTCACAGACAAATAACATCTCATTCTATAGACTAATGAGTTGTCTTATACATAAATATTCCATATTTTCATTTAAATTGCCAAGTGTCTTCTTACATCCATGTGGTAAATACGGCTAAAAACAGGGCTCTTCCAGAGAGCACAAAAGTGCTCATAAACTCTTCATGTACAGGTCATTCTTGCAGAGGTGGATTATAAAATTCACATCTATTGTGAAACTGTAGTTTACCACAGAATTTGACAAGTTAATTACTCTAACTTATATGTCCACCAAGGGCAGGGTATGTCCACCCGAGACTGGGTAACTGTAACTGGCACTTTTTGGCTTGTGTGCTTCACTTGATCACTCCTGTAATCTCTGTCAGTAAAAAACAAAATGAAAATTTTCCTTTTCCAGTGGAAACATAGATGAAGGAGACAAAATGGTACAGGGACTCTAACCTTTACTATCTAGGTCATTCTGTCATTTAAAAAAATCAAAGCTGTAGCAACTAAATCATTACCATCCAACTTGTGTTCAGAAGAAACTGATGTGAAGAAAGTTCATTGCAAAATCCACCTTCTTAATCGGCAACCACTTAAAATTCAGCAGAAAGGTTACTGCTGAGGCTGCTACCACAGTAGTGTGAGCCCTCTGATGAGGTGGAAGAGGGAAGGCAGAGAAGAAAAGTGTATGAGATGGGTACAACTCTGGGCTCATGGTGAAGATTCACAACCAACGCCTTCACTGCTGGACTGGCTCTGAAACGGTTTAAAACAGCTCCTCAATGCTGAGGGGCTTGTTCACACAAAAGAATTACTGGATTATTTAAATCAAATCACGGGAGCTGCAGACATACACATATTTTTCTTATTCTTCAAAGAGTCTCTGGACTCAAGACCCCATCTGTTCTGAGACAAAAGGCTCTCTCCACTGTGGCAGCAGAAAGGCTTAAATTTCTGACTTGTTTTATTATTTGCACACAGGCATTTCATAATAGTAAGACTCAGTCGTGTTCTGTCCTGTGTGCAAGTTGCCCACTCCTGCTCAGCCTGTCACAAACAGATCACTAGCCTACAGTTTAAGTAAGCATATTTGTTAGCTTTCTAAGGTGTACACAATACAGCATCTCTTGCACAAAGCTGTGTGGCTCTAACTTTGTAGGGGAGAGGTCATAATACAAAATTTCTAAGCTTTGTTTAATGAATTTGTGATACGTCCAAGAGTTTTGAGTGGTATGTATAAGGAAAATGCATTCACAAGTGCTCAATGGCTACAAAAATGTGTGATAGAATTATTTGTCTCAAGTTGTGAAAAGCCAAAAAGGTAAAATGTGTTCTACTGGTTTAAAATGCCTGAAATATTTTGTTTTGAAGTGAGGTGTTGCCAGACAGGTGTTGCATACAAGAACAGTAGCTGCATCCAATTCATACAATATAATTAAAGAACTTGTCCCTGCAGTACAAAATTGCAGTGTTGAGATCAATAAATTTTGACAGTTCGCTACAGCTGGAATCTGGGTCTTCTCATACAGTAATTCATCTAAGTTATTAGATTTCATCATAAGTTTAATGCTGCTGGATGTAACCACTTTAACCTTAAATTATTTCTTTTCATGAAAATTGAGGATCTTTTTTTTTTTTATTTCTTAATAACTTGGGTCTGTAGTTCTCAGCAGTTACAGTTTTGCAGCCCTCAGCATTACAACTAAGAACTATGATTCTGTATATACATTCTGAACGATAACAACAAAGCTCTGTAGAAAATACGGCCAAGAAAACACTACACTGGCCATTGTATATCATATTAAATTATCTGTTGCAAACCTTTTCAAAGGTATCCTGCCAGTGATCATAATGAGTTTTCCCTCTGCTTATGTGAAATTTGATAGTCTTTTGAGCCTTAGTAACCTCACTCATAAAAAAGCAATTAGATCAGTGCAGCCTGCTTTCTTCTGTAATGCAGGCCAGATACTTTCCTGCAGAGATTTCCTATATTGAACCAAACACATAGTATCTAAGTAAAAGATATTTTTTCTACAAAACATGCAGTCTAGCATTATGCTCTTTGGCATTTTGTTCCAATGAGACAAGACCAACACTGGAAGAAAAGTCTCTAGGTAAGCCTAGACTATAGTGGGTCTGACCCTATCTTACCTGTGCTACTTACTGTACACGATTCTGAGGAGGACTCCAAAATCCCAGTTTTATGGAACTAGGAGAAATCTGCAATATATTTGGCCTTAAAAACTAATGGAACAGTGAAAGTAAGCTTTTACGTGCTCACCTTAAGAAAATCATGAACATCTTCATTATGAAAAGTTTTGCTGAGGAGACTCTCTTGTTCAGCTTTCTGTCTGTGTTTGAACTCTTCTCTCTTCTTTGCACGGCACTCCAGTCGTTTGAAGATCAGGTCTTTACTTTGCTGGATACATTCTGGAACATAAACTACCCATGATTAGATACCGTAACTCCACAGGGAGAATACAGCATCTGCTACTGTCACACAACATAAGCTCACAGATATCTGTTAGTGGGTGAAATAGGCAAGTAATTACCATGCAGGATTTCAAATTTGATTCTTACCCTGATGGTCTTTTTAGACGTAAACTTTTAGGTTGTTACATGGCACTTAAATCTGTCACGTTTTTGGACCACTACCATCCCGCACCCCTCCTTTCACTGGTGCAAAGGCAGCGTGTTAGTTCAAGAAACAGATTTGCACCTGCAGCACCTCAAACCTCCCCCCCCCCGCTTCACAAAGCTCCAGAAGTGTCTCATTACCTAACTGCAGATATGCAAATGCTGCTGCAAGGACAGGGGCAGAAACATATGTCAGGGAGAAAAGGTCTAGAGCAGTGCTGGTTCAGATTAGCTTGAACTGGCATGCAGCCATATCAGGCTTCCAAAGTGACTCATCCAGGAACCTGCAGCAGAAGTTGTCAAGGTCCCTCTAATTTTGTGCTAGTACTGTAAAATATTTGGGACCGAATTTTCCTCCCTTCATCCCCCCTATCACTCCAAGTGATTTATAAATTCATGAGTCTATCTGAACCCTGTGCTGCAGAGTGGAATTGGTGCTTTTGATGTCCTGCCACTACTTCATGTCTCATTACCTGTCCACCTAGCAACAACTTTATTCATTTCCCCCACTCGCCCTGCCCCAGACCAGTACTTCAGTCCTAACACAGGCAGCTAAAGGGGAATGCAAGAGAACAGTCATCTGTGGCTGCTGTTCTGCCAACACACCACTACAAGAAATTATTCTGTAGAGAAATAAAGGAGGACAGTCCTCTAGCACTGAGCATGTTACTTATTCTTCATGCTAATTTACTGTGCTTATCCACAGGCTGATGATGCACTAACAAAACACTTGAAAGTGTACTGAATGTACAGGAAAGCCTGTAATAAAAATGTCCTCTGAACAAATGCAGTAACTGTTATTTTTAAACACTACTTGATTCTTTACTACTTCCTTGTTTGTTTCCTAGGAACAGAGTCTTGCTGGCTTTGTGTTCTGCTTGTGAATTATAGGTACTGTTTAATTTATATGTTTAGAAGCTCATAAGCAAGGTCAACATAGACTCTCATGTGAAAATGCTGCACTCCAGATTTTTTTTGAAAAGCGTATTTCATTTGTATCTAAAACTAGGAGGTCGCTAGTGCCCTCCTGAACAGGCTGTACTAACTATAATATATAGCTACATATAAACACCTACTTTGCATAAAATCAAGGCCTTGATGGAGTTATTTTGCTTTGGAACAAGAGAAACTTGATATAAAGGGGGTAAAACCACCCACAGATGTACATTTATGCTTCAGGAATGTTAGTGGCTGAACCTATGCAAAGACTATGCACCAGGCATGCTGGTTTTAGGAGTAAACAACCATAAAATAATCTGTATCAGGACATATATGAATTCATGAGCATCAGCAAACTGTTGAATTCTGTGAATTGCTGACCATAAGATATGACACTATTTATTGACAAGAAGCCTGAATGTGAATGAGCAGCACTGCAGCAAGAATATACTGCACCAAGACTGTGAATTGTAACCTAGAGTTCATAGTAATGCCTGGAACAAGACCTAAAAGGCTTTAAACCAAAGTTCCTATTCTAAGCATCTACCTTTCTCAATAATAATGTTCTTGGACAATTCATCGATACCTTTTTAAAACAGAAGAGTATAAGGCCAAAGCCATAGTATTTTACTATTTAATATAATAATGAGAAGTCACAGCCATATTTGTGAAGTCATGAGCCCTGATCTAAGAACTCACCATTACTAAAATGTGCCAACTGTTCCCAGAAAGCCTTGTGCAGATCCGTTAAAAGTTCTTCCTTTTGTCGGACTGAAAGATTATTCTTTACAGTTAAATGATCCAGAATATTTGATACAATATTTAATCTACACTTGCACTCTTCAGGTATATAGGACTTCAGTGAATCAATGATTTTCACCATAAGCTCCCAGTTGAATAACCTTTCCTGAATGTCCTAAAACAAACATAAGAAAGGCCTGTTTAGAAACAAAGAATAGTTCTTTGGTTGTGCTTGTCTTTTCATTCAATTATTCACTCCCAAAACTATGCACAAAACTGAGGAGGCTTCTTAAGACCACACGAATAACAAACTTCATGTACTTAAATACTTCTGAAAATCTTGAGCTGTGTAGGTTAACAGTAGGTTTATCGCATACTCAGTTATAAGAGCTAATCTAAAACTATTGGTGTTTTTCATTATTTGCAGCCGCTGAGAAGACATTAAGGCAGGTAAAGACAACAAGCAGTCTGCAGAACAAACTTTCAAGTGGCAAAGATGGACAGAAGGGCAATGTGGAAGTCCTGAGCCTCTCTTCAAGATACTATCTGGCACACCAGTATGGGCCTTCATTTTTGAAATGAGAAGAACCATCTGATTTTGATACCGGAGGGATTCCTTCAAGTATGTGGTCAGCTGGAGTTCAGTAAATATGCTAAAAATTAGTATAATTGCCTATGGCCTAGCAGTTTTCATTGCACTATTAGAGAAGCACCCCAGGATCACAGTACAGAGCAAGATTTCCTGGGTGAAACTGCAACTGCTTTAGACAATGCTGAAAGGTTGGAAAGAGAGTGACAACTAGTGTAACTAAAAGAGACACAGAAACAACGACCTTTTCGATGAGATGCAAACATCACAGTAGTGACTTCAGGGAAGAATATTTCCTGTATCTTTATCCAAACACGTTGTTTGAAAACTGCCAGTCTGAAGGCACTTAGTGTAGAGTAGCCCAGAATGGGTGAAGTGTGATCAATTTCAAAGACTATTTTCATACCTGGCCAGCTCAGTTTACTTGGCCGCTCCAATGCAAAACTAACATGCTGATAATTACTGTATCTGTTTATAAGTAAGCCAAATAAAGGTAGCCACCCATTTATTCACCAAATTACAATTAAATGCAATGGGCCAGATTCTGATTGTACTGTTAATCTATAAATTCCAAGTAATATTTTCAGTATGTCCTCTGCAAAGCAAATAAAGTATCTGTTAGATTTAACACAATATAAAGCACAGTGCTGATGCATTTATAAACACATTTTTCCCTCTGAAGACCATATCACTAAGAGACATTAAGGGTTTTCAATTCCAGTTGAAGTCATTGGACACACAGAATCACCCTCAAATTTAAATTAGGATTTCTTAGTCAAAGTGGAATAAATACATTGGAAGAAAAAGAAATGTCCTAATGCCCGGAGTAATGATTCTCCTTCATCATTAGATCTAGTGCTCTTGGTCCTGGCTCACTGGCTGCATGAATATCACTTTTTCCTAACCTGACTGCCTAAGTGGTATTTTGAGAATTAGAACTCAAGTGCAGAGAGTTCACCCTCCTGCGAGTCTTCACAAACTGCAATGAAAGTTGAACTCTTTGCAGCAAAGCCAGAAGAGACAAGTGGAGCAAGCAGGCCTACATCATTCCTGAGGCAGGACTAACAGACTCTGTACACTTGCATCATTCTTTGTGTTCAGATTGACTAAATCTCTCTCAGCTTTTATCTCTTTTTGTACTTTACCATTGCCTGCAAATCTTGAGATTCACTTAATAAGCTTTCTACTGCAATCATCTTCTCGGTCAGATCCATTGTTATCTTCGTTGCTTTGGCACTTGAGCATTTTGATTGGTCCAAAAAAGCCTGCTGGGCTTTGTCAGTCTGCTTCCAGAAAGCTTCCATCTATGGAATATGAATCAAAAAACAACCCATGTTCTCTCATTAATCATCTAGTATTTCACTCCAGCGACAGGCATATGACTCTACTGAATACAAGTCACTGAGACTGCAGACAGCTTTCACTATTAGTTATAGTGAACATTTTGCAAGGCTAAAGAGCCTATTTACTATATGATGATGCATGTGTTGATGGCACATAACCAGTAGGTCAGTCCTGACCAGTCATTCAGTATAACTCGCTAAGTATTTGTTGTTAGTTCTCCACATATTGCATCTATAAAAACCTACTATGTTGTTCATATTAATGGGAAAACTAAAAAAAGATAACAAATTGCAGCCCTTTTTTCTGTTTATTTAGCTGTAGGAACAGGCATTCCAGTTAAATACCATTTTTGCTAAAAAAGGAGAACTGAAAATTGTCATTGTTTTTCACCATCAAAGCCTTTCATAGACACATGCTACATAAGCACTTTATTAACTGCGCTGGAATTAACTACTTTATGCAGTATTAGCACAATATATGTTCCCATTCTGGTATATTATCATATGGGTGATCTCTAGTTTTAGGCTTCCATTCCCCGAACACTTATGACTGTGCACAATTGTGAATATTCTTCAGTGGCATTACTAGTACACATAAAGATAAGAAAATATATCCATCACCACAATTTGTATCAAGTATCTGTGAGTATTCCAAAAAACTGTGACTATGGCATCTGTGAGTATGCAAAAAACCCCTTTACATTACTGAGGGAAGAGGGGTTAGTTCAAGGTCCCGATCTATACGAATCTGCATACAGGGAAATCATTTTCAATATGGATGAAAAGCATCTGCTGGCATCAGAGTGACAGACCAACTGAAGGATGACTGCCGCTGGTGAATAACTGCCTCATGCTGCTCAGTGAGGCTGCCAGGGAGCTTTCATGTGACTAACTGGAGAACGCTAAACAATCAGTTTTTCAAAGAGCAAAGCTAAATTGCAACAGAAACTTGACACAGATGTACCGCTGTTACCAGGACTTCTACTATGAAGTGAAAGGCACAGAGAATCACAAGAAAGCTGAGAAAATTCCCAGTGAAGCACTTAAACCATCAGACATTAAAAAACATTAAGTTCTCTATGAAAAAGGCCCAAGGCTGAGATGATGGGCTGTTTAGTTCACGGCTGAAGTGCCACAGTCAATCAGCGCAGGCAGCTCACACAGCCATCAATCTGACTCGTCAGCCTCTCCTTTTCATCAGCAGTGAATTTGCTCAAACTTCAAAAACAGGACTGGGAGGGAGAATATCTTAGATTACTCAACTTACTGGAAAATAACATGCAGAATATTCTTAACCCCCAGTTTACTAGCCTGCAAGCTATTTGGACACAGTGACAGTACTGTAGAGGAAAAAACCCCAAACTTTGCTTTGAGAATCAAATGCCTGCTATCAAACTGTTTTTTTTACATAAATAACCATGTAAATGTATTATAATGTGCAGAGATGCTAAGGCAAAATGCCTTGCTAAAGTAAATATGCAAAGCATGCTAAAAGGTAATTATTTTCTTCGTAATTATTTCAGCTCACAAAATGCTTTATAGTCTCTCATTACTCTCTTACTCAGTTATGGAGTACTGAAGAAAACAAGGTTCCTAAAAAAAAAAAAGAGGTTCCTAAGAAAGAAGGTTTGTAAAAGAAAACAATATTCCTAAAAGTAAATCTTACCATCTGACAGGCAACAGACACTTCTCAGCTGTAAATCCAGTATGATAAAACAGAGTTTGCATAGAAACCACACTGGCTCCCAAAGGGAGCTGGAAATACTTTGCTGAAGCAATGTAAAAATGTTTTCAAGACTTGCACACATCTGAAGTACTAACTGTGGACTAGTCAACACAACAGTTAAAAAAAAAAATAAAAAAGCATTCCCCAGCAAAAGAATAACACTAAAATAAAATTTTATGAGAGAAAAATTAGAAAGTTACATTATCTATTATGTGCTCAGAATATTCTCTTTCTTTCCTTTCTAAGTCTTCTAGAGTCTGGTACTCAGAATTATGGGCTCCTGACATCTCAGTATTCTGGAGTCTAGAGTCAAGTTGATTCTGTAATTCTTCAAAATCCTGGAAAACAAAGCAAGTGATTTGTTAAACAGAAAAAAAAGACAAAATTTCTAAATTTGGCTCTGAATTTGTATGTCAGTTGTGGCTCATGGCTAAGGAAGTCGAACAAGAGCATTCAGGAAGTTCTGCCTCTGGGTAATGCAAGCAAAGAAAACTGAAGGTATATACGTACATTTATATATATGGCAGCTCTGAACTACACTCAATACAAATACATACATTTCCTTTAGTATGCAAGTACGATCAGGACTGTTGTCCATCTCCCCTGAATTCAAGTTCTAGTAAACACTGCTCCATGAGCTTTCATACTAATAATCCTTTGAATCTATCCACAAATATTTTTATTTTAATGCATGTACCCTATCTTAAATGGCAGCTATGAGTGTATACGCTGTGTTTGAAAGCACAGAGAACTATCCAGATATGATAATCTGAACGCGTTTCCTGCAGAGTGTTAGCACACGCAGATAAACACACCTGTAATCCTCACAAGGGACAAATTACAGGCTACATGATTTTATGGGGTTTTAAAGTTTTTCAGTCCTTTGAAACCAGGATAATTTTTTCTGAAAGCTAGTAATACTGATAAATCCTAGTCTTCTGCCCCTATTTAGTAGCTTGGTACTGAAATGGATGATGCTTCAGTTGCTGTAACAGGCCTTGCGTAACAAGCATTTACTTTTAATATCACATAATTCTGAGTGTTAATGCATTGACTTGATACCCCATGTCTCAAAAAAACATAACCATATTTTGACGAGCTTCACAAACAATTTCATCAAAATTCCATGAATTTTTCTTACAATGTAGAATTAAAAGAGGAAAATCCTTTCTGTGAGAAATCATATAATCTTCAGACTTGCCAATGTGGTATTACATACAGTAGTTTCCAGTGCTAATGCTTTTGCTTATTACCAATAGTATTGGCATTATGTATCAATAGTATTTTACATAGTATCCATAATCAGCCTCATATCCTACGTGATACCCCAGCTCTAAGGCTGTCATGTTTCCAAGAGTGTTCTCTCCAGAATATAGGAATCCCATACCGACACACTAACAACTGGCCTACGCCAGCAATTACTGCATCTAACAAACAAGATTTAGTCTTGCAGCAGCTCAGTCAGGTGCATGAAGCCACTGATGCTGACAAGCCTCTTTGAGAGCGAGGCTATACTGCGAAACACGTCTCATCTATCTTACCTCTGTTGATACTTTGAAGTCATTACCAGAACTCCATCAGAAAAGGGGATTTGCACACCAAATCTCACTTTTCATTTAGTAAATACAATCAACTTTAATACTAAAGCCGAGGATTTAAGGCAGGGGAGCCATTCTAAGGTAAAATCCATTCCGAAATAAATGATTAGGTACAACTACAGAGATTCCTGATACTCATTCACAGATTGTGAGGCTGCAGAAACAAAATTAATCTCAACAACTAGAGCCAGAAAGCTGCTAAGACTTTAATGCCTAAATGTGAAATTCCATCTGCATGTAAGAAAAAAAAGAATAAAATCATTACTATGAGAAGAATTAAATACTGGACTAGGCTGCCCAGAGGAATGGGGGAGTCTCCTTCAGTGCAGCTATTCAAGACTCGGCTTTGCAGGGCACTGGATAGCCTTATGTTACTCCCTGCTTCCTACAGAAGGTTGGACCAGACGATCTCGAGGGCGGGCTCTCAACCCAGACTTTTCTATAACTCGGAAAATAGAAAGTGGAATCAGTAGCTGCCCTATTTTATTCAGTTTTGTAAAGCTTTTTTTCCTTCAAATAATCAAGATTATTTGGCACTGTGACTCCACCTGACTGTCAATGTATGTCATCTAGTTCAGAAGTGGAAAATGGATTTTGATACAAGCATATGAAATATAAAAGGATAGAGGGAAATAAGTATATTTCCTCTTGACAAAAAAAGCCTTCAGTTTCCTTCTGGTTCATTATTTATTGCTATTTTATTATCAGTAATGATACATGGGACCAGACAAAGGCCTGATAATTAGAAATTTTAAAATCTGAGTGAGTAAGATTCACAAGATTCTGTTTGCTTGAATGGATTCAACTACAAAATACTTGTATGCTTAACAGGTTAGGCACATCACTCTCCTGATCACCTCATACATCAACAAAGAGGAAATGCACAGAGGTAATGGAGAGAATCAACTAACAAGGGCGTTTCTTTGCATTTCTTCTGAAATAGTCTACAAATGACATTGCCATTTAAAATGACTAGGTGAGAGACTGCTGTGGCAGCTAGTACCAACTGGCGGGATTAACTCTTATTTTCTGTGGTCTTAAATATTAACCAACAAAAACACTTACATTTTCCTGAATTGAAAGGATCTTCTTGAACAAATCATCAGTAATCTTCTTTTTATGATAAAAGTCTGTGAAGCATATTTTGAGAACCTGAATAAACATCTATTTAAAAGGAAGGAAACAAAACCCAGGGTAAGTGCCTGTTCAATGCCGTAAGGACATCTTTGTGATAACTTCTGTTCATTTAAATCAATCACTGAGACTATAGTGAATCATAAGCAAAATAACAGAAACATCATCAGAAGCTCTGCAGTACTGTCACCATCAAAATTTCTTTGGTTTTGGCTTCAGTAAAATACTAGAAGATGGTGTTACATTCTAACAAGGACAAAGGCATAACCTCATATATCCTTATAAACAGACTGACACATTTGAAAGTGTCCTTTACTGGATAAAATGCAGATCACTTAAAAATATAAAGCACGTTTTTCCTGAAGTTTAATGAACTCCTAAACTGAAAGATACTAACATATTCATTACTATGATTTCAACTGTAGCTGGCCAAATGAAATATCTATTTTTATATACAACCCAAAAGTAACCTTCTCAAATACTACGTACCTTCTCTTACCACCTATTTTCCAGTTGTGTGCGCTTTTTTTTCATAAAAAAAAAAAAAAAGAACAAAGATTGTAATACTACTGTCTTCAAAAAGATGGTTTTGAACACTCGGATAATTTTTGCTTAACCTCTTCTCTAACCTCGATTACAGTGTCAATGTAAAGACAATTCACTTCACTACTAACTGCTGCAGCATTTTCCAACATGAAGATAAAAATATGTGAAATTTAACAGACACCTGCCTGTTACTCATGTATTTGAAACCAGATGATGCAGAAATCGCCCACCTTAAATATGTAAAAACATAAATAAAACCACATTTACATGTACAAACAGTTATCGAAGTCAACATTTCAGATGAGCAGTATCTAGAAAGTATGTGATCATTAGAGCTGAGTAGAAGAGAGAACAGTAACGCAGCCATGTTTTGAATCTCACTTGCCAATGTTTTGGACAGAGTTCAAGTTTTGAACACACAACACCAACATACCACATACTGTAAAAAGAGGGAAAAAAACCCAGGAAAACACTGAGAAGGAGGATATGTTTCCTTTCCATAGGCCTGATGCTAAGAAAGACTGACTCTGAAATGAGAGAAAACAGACTGGAAAGGGAAGAAAGCACTCTCTAAACTGAATTTTTTTTGCTCTTTTCTCCTGCTAGTGAAAATACACAGCTATTGAACGCTTCAGTTAAAGGTTAAAGTCATCTGCCTTTTGTGGTAATTTCTGGTGTGCCACAAAGTACATTAAATGCTCATTTTCTCAGTGTTTCTGTGATTACATAACCATGTTATTAACTTATCTTCATTTACAAATGGATGATTAATTTTGGGAGCAAGCTCAACCTTCTCTAGTCAAACTAAATTTCCTTCTGGAATCTGATCTCAAGTTCCCTTCCTCACCTATTTAGATGGGAATAAATCCTAGCAGAAGAGAAGCTGCTTTCCAGGTTTACTTGTGTGCTTCCTCTTTTGGATTGTATAGAAATTTGTTCAGAAAAATCCCAGAACAGAAACATTCTCACTGCATTTAACAAATTCTATCAGAAACGATCAATCTGTTTAAATAGAGGTCGAGAAAGAAGGGGAGAAGAAAACACTATATTTTATGTCCAGTTTTATATTAACTGAGCTAAAACTCAGTAATGGTAGTGATTCTATACTTGATCATAACCAGTCAGCATAATCAACTGTATATATCCATTTTTGTGTTTGTTTTTTTTTCCCCTGTCAGCTCTGGATGCTGTGACTTCACATAGTTAGGTATTTATAGTTTAAATGGATACCTTAATTCCTCTGTCATACAAAATCAGGATTATTGTACATATGACAATGGTACTGATTCAGTTGAACTGAATTTTCAATTTTATTCAAAGGGCTTGGAGTCTTTGGAGTTGCAATGTGCAAGCATCATCCTTAAAACATAAACGCACCTATTAATTTTTTTTTAATTATTTTTATGACCCTCAAGTGCTGTCTGTGATTCTCTGGAGTAAAGTTTAAAATTAAATTTTTATATTATCCAGTCTGACCTCCTGTATTTCACAGCCCAATATATTTCATTATATTTTACTCCTTTGAGGAGCTCATATATATGCCAAAGAGAATGAAAAGAATAAATAGAATACTGTAGAGATGCAACTCTGCTACACTACTTCCCAGCTAGTCAGCAGTTTGTATTATTTCCTAAACTGATATTTGATTAAGATGGTCAATAGAAATAGCAATAAATGAGACATGAGTACCTACCACGTATTTTTCATTTCTGAGTTCAGTATCAAGAAGCATGATGTCTTTTAAAATAAGACTGCAAAGGCAGAGCTTAACATCAAAACTAAAACAAAGATTTAAAACGTGTTAGTATCAATCTAAATGAAGGTCACATAAAACAGCAACACCATATAATAGTTTCATTTAATCACTAAATTCTCCTAAAAGCATTGCCCCTAGAACAGCATTCAAACCACTTCATTTCTATGTTGCTTTCTCTTTCAGATAAAACATCTCTCAATAAAAGTAAGCAAAACAAAATAGTGCTTTAAACAAGTTGGAGTTGCAGCTCCCTTTAGAAAAAGGCAAGGTAAATATAGGCACAAGTGACTATAACAAAAGGAAAACAAAGCTTTAAATTAAACCAGCTATACTAAGAGTGGGCATTTTGAAAATATTCTTCATCGCTACTACCCTCCCCAGTCCCCTTAGAGACACAAATATGATTTTCTTTATTCTTGCTAATGAGAATACAGACCCCTACATATCCATCTAGGTGTACCTCACCATTGTGCAGCTGAAACAAAATCAAAGCTTATAAACCATTTTGATTAGTTCTACCTGCTCATCACGGGAGTCTCTGAGAAAGGAACAGTTTCCCCACAACATGACATGAGTAGTTCCCGGTAAAACGGAAAGAACAGACCACTGCCAGTTGTTGTTCTCAGGACACATTATGTGACTTGACATTATACAGTGCAGAGGACTTCACCTCTAGCCAAGCACATAACTGCACGTATGAACTGAGCATACAAGCAAACCCAAAGGGATCTGCATGTTGTAACAGGGATATACCTTTTACGAGACTGCTTTTGACAAAGTTCAGATTCCCCGAATTGCATAAAGAACAAACTGACTTTCAATATACAACATGATGCATTTCCTCAGTCTCCTCAAACATTTTTTAGGGTTATAAGCAGACAGTCCTGTCTTTATGTGGTTTGGCCTTTGTTTTACACCAGACCTTTAGTGATTGTCCTGAAGACCACTGGGGCATGGTAGGAAACGCCAAATAGGAGGGCAAGCTTACTGCTTACCTCTCACATGTTAGCACTTCAGGGAAGCTGGCCACCTTGAGGAAGGCTCGAGCCTGAAATCTGTCATCGCTTGTTGTGGAATGTATTGTTGTGGAGGAACTGCAGTCCTCTTTGTCTCCCTGGCTAAGGGATCCCAGGCTGCCTGATGTAGATGTCTCCATGACCTGATTAGGCAGAACCGCCTGCTTTGGATTCTCATGTAAAGATGGATTGGACGAGCCATCTGCCAAAGGCTAGAGTCAAAGAAAATTTACAAGGTCAATTAATACAACACAATAAGGAGATAAACATCTCATCAATTCCCGATGTTTGCTTTCAAGCAAAAAATTAAACAATATACAGAGCAAAAGTGTTTCCATGTAAATTAAGATTCATCATATTGACAGATTTCTGCATTGCCTAGAAAAGCAGTCTTCTGCTGTAGTTATCTGCTTGGTGCATTTTTTCTTATGGAAGGGCAGATCTTTGTGGGGTTTTTCTTATTTCTCCTTGGATAGACCCAACTTCCATTAATGTCAATGGGAAGAAAAGCTCTCTTGACTAGAGTGAATATTGACTGGATACCACGTAAAGCACCGCAGGTTTCAGGCAGAGCTGAAAGCAGCTGATGCCTTACAGAATGAGCCCTGAGTCAATGGACCATAAACAAAGATCCCTATTAAGCAGATTGGCAGTAACTTTTGTTCCATTACCTGACTCTGCAATTTACTCTAACACAGAATGTTATTAATTTTTACAAGTAGAACCTAAAACCTTACCCTAAATTTCTGATTGATGGGATAGATCACTTTTGCCTTTAATGCAAATGCCGTGACGTTACTGTTCAGAGGAGGCTCATTTTCCTGTATGGAAAAGAACAGAAAACCATTTGGGAATAGCAGAAGACCTGATGGTTGTTCACTGTAAGTATCGCATGCCCCTTTTGGTTACACAACTTAGAAATTCCTATCGATAACTAACAATAACTAACTGTTTCTACTTTGGCACAAGAAGTCTCATAAGACTCAGAGTATGAAACCCAGAAAGGAGAACTCTCTCATTACCACTGCTCCAAAACGTTTTTACTCCTCCAAGGTAAAACAGGCAATAGCTGGTATTCACAAGCTATTTTCATTTCAGTCCTCCCCCTCTCTTTAGAAGGAACTAAAGATTTCACATAAGAGACTGAAATTATCTTAATAATAGAAACTACTAAAGGATAAGCTGCACAGATATCATCATGGCTACAAATCCTGAGTTTCAATTTAAATAAAGAAACAATACATCAAACAAAGCCAGTCATCATTTTTTCCAGGAAGAACTTTTATAGTACAAACCTTACCTATAATCTATAGAAAATACCAATGTTCTTCCAAAGAACTTTTTATAGATGATGCATTCTTTTCATACAATCTGCTATATCACGTAAACTGAGTTTCGGCTCCTCCTCTTTCCTAACAACTGCTTTATGCACTGGAACAATGGGATAATCAGCTTTGTTTTGTGAGGTTATGTATGACTTAATAAAGGCTGGCTATAAGCAACAGATAGAAAGTTTACATTCAAGCTTTAGGAGATTTCCTATTCTAACTTTTTTGGTTTTGTCATATGAAATGAAAGAATCTGATCTGTCAAAGCACAATTTTCTTTATGTAGATTTTTCTAGGAAATATCAAAGCACTAATAGAGTCTAAAAATAGAAATGGGAAGAGAAGAGCACATATTCATGACTCTTTTATTATCGCACCTTTTCATCTCCATTTCATTTATCTCCAGAAGTCATTTTTGGACTTACTGATAAAGTTAAAAGCATGAGGTCAGCGTGGAAAACACTTGCTCATACTAGGCAGTCCCACTGCTGCAGTACCTATTGAGGGATGGAAACTGACAGATCCATTGCTCTGCAATGGCTGGAGGTAGAGCAGCTCCAGTCTGAAGCCATATAGCAGTGTGATAGAACTAACACATCCTGCTTCTCAGCAGACATGAGTAATATACAGTTATTATTGATATAGTAATTATGGTATTATTGCAATGTGTAAGGTCTCAGAATGAAAATACCTGTTTTTCTGAAGTGTTCTAATCTAACTAAAAGCCTTTTCCATCTGTGCTTCTTCATGAACTGTCAATTTGATGCTAATAACAGCAAAAGGTGCTGGGAATTTTAACAAATGAATATGAAAAAAACCCGCTTCAGTAGTTGGACAAACAGGTGTGGGCAAGTCCCCTCAAATAACAAGGTTACTTCTTAATGTGTTATAAATGAGTTAATGTGTTTTGAGAAATATACAATGTTTTGCTACATGCAGGGAAAGAGACAGCCGCCAACAAGAGCAGAGCTTTACCTCCAGCACCATCTCCTCTTTTGATGCATAGAGTTCTGCTTTACTTTTCATGACTGAGTGCTCTTTTTCATCAGAGCTGAAGCTTTCCAGAAGTCTCTGGGAATCGTCCTTCTGAAATTCCAAGAGAAAACAGACAAAATATAACACTGAGATCACGCAGATTCATTGGAAACATCTTTGACAGCAGCCTGGATACATTCATGCCTCCATCCTGAAACCTATTTCAGTATTAGTTAAAAAATACAATCTGAAAATGAATGAGAATTTTACATATTCAGGAAGGAATAGTTAATCAACTTTATGAATTTGATATGTCAGTCCAGAAGCAGAATTTTAATCTGAAAAGTTGTTAAGAATCTGCTCTCAAAACATCTTACTACAGAATATGGAGTCAAGCTCACGGCCCAAGTTCAGACTTCTCAATTAAAGCAAGTTGACTAAAATTGTCTATAAATACCTGCAGTGAAGAGAATGAGTATTTTTGCTCCCCTGCTATGAGAAAAACTTCCTAAATGAAGTTTTATGTGTGTGAAAGTTCCTGTCAGGAAGAAATAACCATAAGAAAATGTTCACCATCGTCATTCCCCAAAAGCAGCCCTTATCCTTTACTTCCATAACAAACACACAGAGACATTGGTACGAACACTGACTGCGCAGGAACAAAACCTCTAGCTGTGCATACTCCTCCCTGAGCATTAGACAGACCAAAAAATAATACTAATGTTGGGCAATGCATCCAAACATAGCACTGCAAGGAATTTTTTCGGTGAAGACAGCAGCCACTCTATCTTGACTACTTTTTACATTATTTTCCAGGTTTTCAATTCACTGCCTGCTTTTTGATGTAGTCTAATATATTGCTGCAGCCACTATGCATGTAACTGTCTTACGGAAAGATTCTCCTTGAATTATTTAGCCACTTGGTACATTAACTAGTCCATTTTCTCAGAATATAGAGAACTGCCCAGCCTTTGAATACATTTCATTCCTTATGACCTGCCTCTATCACCTCTCTGGAGCTTAGATGCTCAACAACACCGATCCTATTCTTGGGTTAGCCTTTAAGATGCGGAGAATTGCAGATCCTGGTTCCTAAAAATCTACTTATGACAAAGGAGCAGCTTACCAGCCTCCCTCAGCAATCTTGTCACTTATTTGTCCCAAACCAGACGTTCACAAGATTTAGGTTGAATGACGGGGACTTCTGGAAGTAGCCACGTTGAGTTCACCACGGTACCTCACACCATAGCCAAAATAAGAATTTGCTTTTCTCGACTTGTTTCTACAAATGTTCATAGTCATCCAGTATTCATTTTCACTCCTTTATACCTCCATCACTATCATTTTAAAAGTATTTGAATTTTTCCAGGATTCATTTCTTTCCTGCTAACGTTTCTAATCTCAAAAACAATCTCCATTTGTTTTTGTCCTTTGTTATTTTTGCAACTGAAGTGTGACTGAGCTCCCCTTTTAGGGCATTAAGAAGTTGAATAAAACTAAGTTTAACTGTAATTACTGCAACACTCCATCAAGCTAATCTAACAGAACACCATAATGAGACAAGCTCCAACCCAAAGGGCCACAAGAGCCTCCAGGCAATGCCATACTCTAACAGGAGTATATTATCGATAGAAATGTATTACAGTACACTACATGGGCTGAAGGTACCAGGGTAGAGCTTTCTTCTTAATACTGTCCCTGCGCGTCCTATGCACAGATCATCAAACCAATAAGGCACTTAACTGCATGCATCCAGCTCCCACAGATTCGGGCTGAGATTTAGAGAAGAGTGATTAATTGGGGCCAAATAACAAATGTCGGGGGCTTATGGCTGCTTCAGACTCCAGGTACTTGCCCTGCTCCTGTTCCAAGGATAACTCAGTTGCTTGGGAAGGAATACAGCACATTTCGGTAAAGAATCCCTGCTTTAATGTTGGACACAGGAAGCTGTAATACATGCAGTTCAGTACCTGCTATACACACAACAGGCTTGCTCCAGAGCATCTGTGGGGCAGGCACTACGAAGAAGGAACAGGCACAGCCAGCCTAAGGAAGCCCTGTTCGATTTGGGAAATCAGACCCATAGGATACACCCTGCCCACCCTGCGATGTGCTCTGTACATCCCAGCAGGCAGTTCATTTTTCTTTCAAAATACACAACTCTTCTACAACAGCAGCAATGATCTTAATGACATTTAAGCACCTAAATGCATCTGAAGATCTGGGCCAGAGAGAACTGACAGCTTCTATTTCCTATTGATGTAACTGACGTAAAGGATAAAATTGTACATGGCTATGTTTGAGTTGGTAGTGGCAGTACAATAAACATACCACCTATTAAGGCAGGGAAAATGAGCAATTGAATCAGAGAGGCTTGCACTTGCACAGGATGCATTGATCCAGCATTTGAAGCACCTCCATTACTAGGCTAAAGCACGACTTCAAACAGAGTTTCAAACCTGCTTAAAAGCAGTTGGGAGCAAGAGGATTTTTCTCATATGTCATGTTTAATGATGACCAACACTAGCAGATATGTACACGCAGCAGAGCTGTTATAGCTGAAAAAAAGTGTGGTTAAAAACCAAGCCAAACCAGACCCCCCACTGCAGGCTGGCAGCACGCTCCGCAGGGCTCCAAATTTCCCAGCTGCGCCAGGGCCAACCATTCCTATACCCAGTCAATCCAGCACAACCTGGGACTAAATGCAACAGGGGAAAGAAGCAGAAGTCAGTATAAATTCTCAGAAAGTGTATCTGCCCAGCAGCAGTTCTGCGGGTATGTGCTACCTCTGCAATCCTCAAATCCAAACAAACACTTCATGTAATAAAGAGATACGAACAATCCACTGCAGTCCTTAAAACAGCAAGGTGGGTACGTTATTAAGAAAATTGCATGCTTTAGAAAACCCTGTTATGCTTGCATCAAGCAAACTGTCAGATGTGCTCTGCTTCTTTATTTCTTGGGTATGTATGTGTGTACCACCAGCGCAGAGCTATTGCTGTGGGTCCGTACTACCACTCTGCTTGTCCTGTTTGTAAAATGAACTTCGAAAAAGTCTGTAAACCGCTTTGGGAGTCGGATCGTTCTTACTGGTTTAGGCTGGAAATAGAAGTGTTTATTTTCAATTATCTCACGAAGTTTCTGCAAGCCGGGTGCATCTTCCGTTATCCCCCAAGCACAAGAAGCGATGACTGCGAGAGGCAACTAGTGGGTCACCGATACTAAAGACACGGGCCAGCAGGGCAATATTCAGAACGCGTAAATACTTAAACCGGCCTCTTTTTTTGAGTCAGCGAATCTTTAAGTAGTAAACCCCTTTCCAAGAGAGGTGCGCCGGGCATTACCGGGCTCCCCACCTACCACCGGGCTGGGGGGACCTCCGCCGGCCGCGCCGGGGCTCCGGGACCAGCTCAGGCAGCCCCGGGCCGGGCCG
>VXBO01000200.1:150829-282621 GCA_013400135.1 Rhinoptilus africanus | reverse complement strand
CCCGGGGCGGCAGATGGCGGGCGACGGACAGGCCGCGTCTGGGGTTTGCGGGGGGAGAGGCGGCCCGGCGGGGCTGCGGAGCTTCCCCGGCGCTTGGGCTGGGGGCGCCGGCCCGAATGGCTGCTGAGGGTCGGCGCGGTGGGACCCCTGCAGCGGGCCACATGCCCAGCACGGCTCCGCGTCCCTCTTCTTCCTGAGCAGGGGCGCTGGGGGGGCTGGTCACGGCACCCTGCCCGCTGGTGTCAACCGGTGTTAGCAGTTTAGGATATGGCTTTTATTTTTCATTCTTTCCCTTTGTCTGGGTGTATATATATACACCAATCTGTCTCAAAACGTGTCAGCGTCGTTTTCTTTTGCCCATGTGGAGAGTGGGGAATAGAGGGAGACTCAAACGATGGTTCGCGGCGTGATTGCAAAAAGACTCAGCAGCAGGAAATAATAGTATTGCAGGAAAAAGCAAAGAAAAAAAAAAAAGACACCAAACCCAACCACCTGATTTTTCCTTCAGAAAAATAAATTAATGTAAAACTTGGGAAAATGTCTACTGGCAGTATTAGTGCATTGAAATAATTACTTTTGAAGCATGATGCGAGTGCTGGCCCGTAGAATTGCCGCTGTTTGCCGATGCGGAGCCCCCTCATGATGCCCTCTGGTATTATGGAGGCACTCTGCAGCGGAGTGGAAGAATTGTGCCGAATATCCAGAATATATTTTCCAGTGCGGACTACTGAGAACTGAATGTCAGATAAGCAGAAGAAAAAACAAGGAGTGCTGTAATATGATTTGTAGTTGACGCACATGGATGTACAAACACCGCAGATTTTTGTGCATGAGCTGTTGTAAAACCACAGATGAATGAATGCCTGGCTGGAGTCTGGAAATCAGGAGCCATTTGTACACTGATTTCCTAGGAAGTAGGAAATAAAGCTTATTAACTAGCAAGCCACATTTTCTGCATGCCTTTATGCACACTTAGAACATTGTTTGCTTTTGTTACAGGCTCATTTACAAAGGAACAGTTTACATTTAACATTCACGTTCATATATACGCTGATACAATGTGTAAGCATAATATTTGGGATCTATATTTATAAACAAGATTTGGTTCAACATTTAATGTAATAGACTATTGAACTGAAAGAGGGGATATTTAGATTAGATATTAGGAAGAAATTCTTAACTATGAGGCTGGTGCGACACTGTAACAGGTTGCCCAGAGAGGTGGTGGACGCCCCATCCCTCGAAACGTTCAAGGCCAGATTGGACAGGGCTCTGAGCAACCTGGTGTAGTGGGAGGTGTCCCTGCCCATGGCAGGGGGATTGGAACTAGATGATCTTTAAGGTCTTTTTCAACCCAAACCATTCTATGATTGCTGTTTTATATTTTCATCAGTGTTTTACTTTGGTGTCATTACCTGCGTTTAGTGTACTGGTACACATTTCCTTAATGCACATTGGGCTCTAGACTGCTCTAGAAATATCTGGCAAAGGTGAATTCCCTTTTAACATGTGATGTCTATTGCTGCACATATATATGCATATATGGAAATACATACGTGTATATATATCTATCCACCAGGCAATTTTTTTGTTTAAGTTTGACACTGGAGTTTCTTGTCCATATTGCCTCCCATCCCTCATATACTTGTTTTCCAGAGCAGCATCCACTTAAAACCCTGGTCTCCTGGTGCATCCAATTTGTCAGATGTCTTGCTTTTTCTGTTACTTCGAGGGAAAGTGCCCTGTCTGAAGTGAGAACTATTTTCACACAAGGTTAACTAAAGTTACAGCCTTAGCAATAATCAAAGTGATGGCTTCCCCGAGCAGGCAAAGAAGAAAATTGCCCCTAACTTGCTGTACTGTAACAGTGGTGTTGACATAAGTCAGTACTTAACATTACTCACACGCAGTGCTTGGGAGCAAACAGAAACAGCAAGCGTGGGTCACGTCACTCAGCAGACTTAGAAGATCGCTGTTAATCAGCCAACGTTCCTAACTCTGTATTATCTCCTGCAAGGAAGCATTTTTATTAAATGAAAACTTGCTTGTATGACTACTGCATCTTGATCAAAACACTGGGCATTAAGAATCCTTAAAAATACTGTTTTCTTTTACTGACCTTTTAGAGCTGTGATTTCTGTAGCAGTCTCTGTGGTCTGGGCACAGGCGGGAGGCTGTCACAGATTGCCTCGTAAGCTGCAGTTTTTAGCCTGTGGTCCCCTTGAAAGGCTCTGTGTCATTTTCCTCTGAAGGAAAAATAAGCTCAATGTCAGTAGACTTGATCATGTAATATGGACACATTCCTGCTGACTCCTAGTGATCGGATTTTCCTGTGTCCTCAAACCCGCCTTTTCAAATGGCAAAGAAAGATTATTTTATAAGAACAAATTAAAAGGAAACCCTTCTGCTCCACTATTGCGCAGAGGCTCAGCCTGCTAATATGAAGTGTAAGTAGAGTTTGAGCCCCAAGCGTGCATAGCCATACTGGGAGACAGCAGAGCCTCATACTCCTTGACAAGCTGTGGGAGACCTCTAGAGCTGTTTTGTGTCTCTTCTGGAAGTTAATTCTGAAATTCGAGGCTTTGTGGAACAGTGTTCTGTCTAATTGTAAAGCGTAAATTCAGAGTAAGAGTCCAATATTGGACATTTATGGAAACAATTATTTTTTATAATGGCTCTCTTCTGTGTTAACTTTAGGTTATTAAAGATAACCAGTGGCTTCAAAAAGAGATGGGATGTCTGGGAATGACAGGTACGTTACTGTTTTATCTCTCTTTTCAGTGCTGTGGGTGTCCCAGGACTCCCAGGGCATGGGTGCGAAGGTGGGCAGGGGACTGGAGCTGTGCCCTGGTAGCCCACTGTTGTCAGTGGGATGCTTGATCCTGGGTCACAGTGGGGTATTTGCTCAGAAGTTAGGAATGAGGGTGCTGTAGGCTCCCTAAACAGCTTATCGAGAGTGGAACCACTGTGAGAAGACCTTAGTTCATACCCTGCTCTGAGTCATTTTCAAGAGGAGCCCTTTTTCCTCATTAAACACAATGATAGAGGGGAGCACCTTCTCATACCCAGCATTCCCAGTGTTGTGGAAAACACGTATTAAAGATCAAGGCCTTGTTCCTTTTCAGAAGCTAACTTAATTCTCAGTGCATTTACTAACACTGTTGCAGTACCTACTCTGGAAGCTATTTTCAGTGATTACAATGCAATTACAATAGGTAATATATTTTGTCCTGGACCATGTTGTTAAGAACTCATAGACGTAGGGGCTCTGGAAGTGTTGCTGTGATGATAATACTCTTCACAGCTGGTGTCAAGTATACTTGTCACTGATCTCAGATACACCAAGCATCTCCAGTGGTAGTTGCCTAATCTGATTAAAATAGTGTACCTCGATACTTAGAGAAGTCCCTTACAGCTTGGAGGAGCTGCATCTGAGGGCTGACTGCCACAGGCTTTTTGTGTACATTTGAACAAATCACTTAATTTCTGAGTCTCTAGTCTTTATTTTCTTTATATGTGTATAATAAATAGAGTGCTACCTCACCAAAGTGTAGTGGAGTATCCTGAAAGGTTACGACATCCTCCTACAGCACATTAACGGGGGCAATGCAGTGTCTGAAATAGGCACTCCACTCCCCTCACCCCCACCCCCGTGGCTGTGGTTCCCCCGGGAGATGATTTCATAACATGGATTTGGCAAGAAATTACACGCTCTGAAGCAGTCATCTAGTGAGATGCCTCTAATTTCTTTGCCCTGTGCCATGGCTAATTCACAAATGAGTTTATTAATTTAAATATGAAAGCAAATAATTCAGATTTGCTGAGCTTCCTTGTTTTTCCCTGTGCTTATTCAGTGTCATCTTTGCTACTTGCATCTTGCTTTCTGATGGGTTGCAAATTATTAATGTACCATCCACTGAGAGAGGAAACGCATGCAATTCTTTAGCTCTGAAGAAGCTTCTGGCACTAAAGAAAAAGTGGGGTGATAGGAGGATTTTGACAAGCAGTATCATTTTGTTAGTGGTTGAAAGTAGTGTGGCCAGGAGGACTTGGGAAGTGATCGTCCCTTTGAACTTGGCACTGGTGAGACTGTGTTCGTTTTTGGGCCCCTCACAACAAGAAAGACACTGAGGTGCTGGAGCGTGTACAAAGAAGAACAACGGAGCTGGTGAGGGGTCTGGAGCACAAGTCTTAGGAGGAGTGGCTGAGGGAACTGGGGTTGTTTAGCCTGGAGAAAAGGAGGCTGAGGGGAAACCTTATTGCTCTCTACAACCCCCTGAGAGGAAGTTGTAGCGAGGTGGGTGTTGGTTTCTTCTCCCAAGTAACAAGTGATGGGATGAGGAAACAGCCTCAAGTTGCACCAAGGCAGGTTTAGAATGGATATCAGGCAAAAATTCTTCACTGAAGTGATTATCAAGCATTGGAACAGGCTGCCCAGGGAAGTGGTTAAGTCACCATCCCTGGAAGTATTTAGAAGACTTGTAGACATGGTGCTCACAGATGTGGGTTTGTGATGGCTTTGGCAGTGTTAGGTTACTGATTGGACTTGATGATCTTAAGGATCTTCTGTGACCTAAATCATTCTATGAAACTGCCGTTTTGTTAGTAGGTAAATATACATGTTAAATGAGCTACTAGCACTGAATTGTATGCTTGATTTTATAACTGAGAATTGTCCCATTGTAATAAACATGAATTTTTAACATAATTAAAGCTAAGTTTTTAGTGGCTTTGTTTATCAAGGTACTACACTCTCTATTTATTATTGAAGAAGTTCTCAGTAGTGAGATGGGAACTTCTGCATAAAACCTTGGTCATTGAAAATGGCAGTGTGCTGAAGTGAAACAGTTTGTGGCAGCACACTGATCTCAGGGTTTCTGTTGAAAGCTTTTTCGAGTTGCTTCTGGATCAGATGAGAAAAAAGCAATCCCAGAATAGCCCTGTGATTGGGGAACACAATGGATTTTGGAGAGTTATGTTCAAGTCTGCTCTGACTTACTCAAACCAGGCCTGGAAAGTAGAGTTGTTTTGTCTTGTTGATGCCCATCGTTTCTTTGACTTTGTAACAAGAAAAGCTAATGGCAACATTCAAAATTGAAATACAGTAAATTACTACCTTTGCCTGTTCATTGTTGTGTGTAATTGAAAGGGCTTCAAATTGGATCTTATATCCTGGATGGTTTTCAGGACAGGGAATAAATCAGAACAATAACAAAAATATAGTAAGCAAGTATGTTTAACTCTCTTCTTTCCCACTGAAGTAGAGCAAGATTGTTCTAGGCTTTGCTGATAAACAGCGTTTTTTCCTCTCAGTGTCAGGTAGTTTTTAATTCTGAACTTGACATTTCACAAACTTGTCAGAGTCTTCACTTTCCTACTGTTATTTGGCAGGTTAGGATGTGTTGTAAAGGTACAGGAGCCTTAAGAACATGCTGGAGTCTTTGCTGCAAACCTATTGCAGCACTGTTTTAATTTTGTATCATCCTATTTAATTGACGTGAACAAGAATAATCTTCAGGTTAACTTGAAAGAAGAACGAGTGAGGCACTGTAGTGTTATACCTGCCCTTCTAATGGTGGTCCATCTGTGCCACTAACACGTTCAGGACTCAGCCATGGTTTAGTCCAGGGGTGAAGGGGCCTACAGGAGAGATGGGGAGGGACTCTTTATAAGGGTGTGGAGTGATAGGACAAGGGGTAACAGTTTTAAACTGAAAGACATGTAGATTAGATATTAGGAAGAAATTCTTTACTGTGAGGGTGGTGAGACACTGGAACAGGTTGCCCAGAGAAGCTGTGGATGCCCCATCCCTGGAAGTGTTTAAGGCCAGGCTGGATGGGGCTTGGAGCAGCCTGGTCTGGTGAGAGGTGTCCCTGCCCATGCCAGATGGCGGAATTAGATGCTCTTTAAGGTCGCTTCTTGGAACTAGATGATCTTTAAGGTTGCTTCCAACCCAAACCATTCTATATTTCTATGAAGGCTTGTGCTTTAGCACTGAAGGTCTCTATCATTACACAAAACTAATTTCTTCGTAAAAGACAGTATGCTGAACACAAACAGAGGACAGTTTCTTTTCTTAGGTATCTGTCCCTCCACCCCAGCCCTTATGAACACAGACCCACTGTTGACACAGTCTTCACATGAAAGATGTTGGTAGGTGTGATGCCAAAATGTTGTACCAGGTCGGATCCTCTCTGTATTTGCGCACCCTGAGCAGCGAGAGAATGCGGTGAGAGCTGGGAGGGGAGAGCTCTCCTAAATTTACTGCCTGTGTCTTGAGCGTGGCTGCTGGAGGTCCAAAAGAGCAAAAGGTCACCATCCAAACCAATAGTGCACAAACTGAAGAGTGGCAAATGGAGACCTACCTGGGGACCATAGCAAAGAAAACTAACAGCATTAAATAGCAGAGACTGTTCTGATCAGATGAGCATTTGTCATTTCATGGCACTGTGCATATGCGGGACTGAGTGAATGCTATAGTAACATGAGTGGTAAAATATTACACCAATCTTCCAGTTGTTTCAGCTATAGTAATGTTTATTTTCATATTTTCATTTTGTAATTCAATACAAAGGTGACCTAGCAGCACTGGTGATTAGCTAGGAATACACAGTTTAAGATAGGGTTCTGGCATGTCTGTTTATATTGGCTTTATGGAGGATTAAATCATGGGAAAATGTTTTAGTAACATGCTAATTACAAGTAAGATAAAATATTTAACAACTTGATAATACGTTTTAAAAATGTGTAATGTTTATTTTGTGTCATTAAGGAAAACAAAGCAAAGCAAATTTCCTCTTGAAGATGGTGATATTGTCTCACATCTCAAAAGAAAGTAAAATTACTGCCTTTGATGAACTGTTTCACTTGGCATCTTTGGAGATGTTTGCAGGAAAGACCCAGATGAAGCCTCATGCTCTGCTGGTTTGCTCGCTGGGAAGTGTTTTGGCCTGAGGTGTTGTACCCACTGAGTGTGTGGCGGCAGCCTGGCCAGCCCAGCCGAGAGGGGGCTGTTTGGGCTGCATGTAAAGCTGAAACCGTTCCCCTCCTTTGCAAAGTTTCCCTTTCAAAAAGGAGTGGGAATAGTTTCTGTGTAGAGAGTAATGGAAGTGAAGACCATGCAGCTCTGAGAATGGCTTTTCTGAAAACAGACAGAAAAGTGGCAAAGGTTGACGCTGTAAAAAGAAAAGAGAATGAAGGGAACAAGGAGATGGCAGAGTCGGTGTCAGAATTGGGAGGCATCTCTGAAGGGGCACTGACAATGGTGTGCTCGCACTTCTGAGCAGCAGGATATGCAAAAGAAAACTTGATGCTTTTTAGTGAAAGGACTCAGGAGTCAAGTATTAGTCTTTTCTAACCTCGGATTAATCTATTTGTTACAAAAAGGCAATTTCAGAACATAAATCTAGAATAGATGTGAAAACCACAAAATGTGTGATGCCTGTACTGTCCTTTCTCAGATACTCAGCATCCCGCTTTTCAAGAAATCATCAACCATCTACAATCCATCTAGGACCTTATCTGAAAAGAAACAGCATGTGAATTGATAAATACAGTTATGTTGTCTTGATGCTAAGAATATGCAGCAAGTTATGTGGAAAAGCAGTTACATTCTTGTAGGTCAGCTGGACCGAGCTGTTTAATGTGGATCAGGAAAAAATATTTAACTGACAGTTGATACTACAAAAAATAATGAGGTAGAAAAGTGCTGCTTTCCTGACAAGGGAAGTCAGGGTATTATAAAACAGTCTATATTGCTAAAAATTAGTAGGAAGGATGAGAAGAAATCTGGAGGAAGGCAGTGGCCCACGTTGCTGTAGTGACATGTGTTACACTGACTGAATCTATTAAAGCATAACTTTCCATTGAGTGCTGGGAAGATACAAGTGAATTTGCAGAAGTATCTTTGTAATCATCATCAACGTTGAGGCTGCTTAACATAATGTCAAGAACCTGCAAAATCCCCAACCTCCAATTACTGATGATGGAGCAGACAAATAACATGCCTGGAGACTTCTGCTGGGAGCTGGGCACATTATCTTGGGATTGTAAGTGATGACAAAGCACAACTTGAAAACAGGCTCATCTGTGTAATTAGTAATCCAGAGATTTATTCAGAGTCAAACAACATGATCAGTTAATTAAATTGGTTGCTGTGGACTTGATACTCTCCAGAGGGGAGTATCAGGATTTGCTGTCACATGAAAAGTGCAGTTGGGTGTGCTAATAGAGATGTCATGCTGCATAGGACACAAGAACAAAAGATATTTTATGAAGCAATTACACCCTTCTTGTTGTCTGACCTCCCTCATCCAAAATATGTAAGGAAATGATCAGCTAAACAAGAAACACTTTCAAGGTAGTAGTTGTTCAACCCAGCCCATACGTTTTGCCGTTTTGACTTCCGACTCTTACGAAGGCCTACAAAGAAGCACCATGTCTTCAGTCAGGGTTTCTGTTTACTGTAAAGGAAAGTGCATCTCCTGTAGTCTGGCAAAAAAAGTTTAAAAATAGGATTGGTGCTCCACCCTATAGGAATGGGGTAGCAATTGCATTATTATATGAGACACAGCAAATACAAAATGAATCTTTTTCAGTGTTTGGATATATCTATACAAAACTGCAAAGAGGCTTGATTCAGTAGTCAGAACCTAGGTTTAGAGCCATTGGAGGTGGGATAGAGTATGATACTTGGATCTGCTGGGCAGTGCCGTGGCCAGGTAGGCTCAGACTGGTAGCCAGTGGGTCTGTGCTGCGCTTGCAGTTCAGCACCGGTGTCATCCTGAGTGATTTGGGCTGTTGCTTCATCTTGAAACAGAAATATGCCATGCGTGACTACCCTGAAAAACTTCCAACCCCAAAGATATGCAGACATTTGGTACTGCAATTATACATATTACTGTTCTCACCAAGTTTACCTTGTTATTGTTATAGGCCCTAAATTAGTCTGTCATTTACCAAAAAACTTTGCTTTTCAATGAGAGTTTGTGTTCATATGAATGTAAGTTGCTAATGGTTAAAATATGGGATTCAGAAATAAGTAATGAATGAGAACTAATATGTAAAGAATGAAATAAAGTATCTTCTTTAAACATAGAGAGCCAGCTATCATTTTGAAATTTTCATGACATTTTTTCTCTTCATTCAGCATCTTTACCTTTTGACAATTTGGTATATTAAATTATTGATTTTTAGTATAAGCTCCTTTTATTAATGTCATAGGTGCTTTCACTTTAGTAGATGAAAGTGATATGATTTCAAAATGGTTCTTGGAATTTTGTGTGATATCATGGACTAATCTTTCATAAAAATACAGGAGTATAAGCTGGCGTTTATATTGCTAATTACTAAATTGAGGAACATTTGATTTGATGGCACTCCAATTCAGCTGAAATGTAGCTGAGACCCTATCTCAACTGAGAAGTAATTTTGTTCTGAATATGCATTGATGTGCTTAATGATTAATTGGCAGACTGAATCTTTGAGGCCGATCATGCTTAGCACTGAGGCCACTTACATTGTGGAGTGCTCCAGTTATTTATGCGTTGCTGAAAATTTCTTTGTGTTGAAGATATTAACAATTGATGTAAGGTTGAAACGTTTTAATTCACGCTTTACACTTAAATGTCAAGAAGTTTTCTGTAGCGTATATGTGAGTACCTTAGGTAGCAAACACTTTTGTTCTAGCTCCTGCTGGGTTTTGTGGTGCGAATCCCTTCTCTGTTTCCTGTCTGGCCTCGTGTCTGTTATCTCTATTGATTTCAAGTGCTTTGAGGGAGAGCGTGCTGGTTGCTGTGTGCATCCATCCCTGGCTGGAATCTGCACCAGGGGGCTGCCGCACAGGAGCCAGATTTAGCTCTAATGCAGAGTGTCGCCTTGGTTTTCAGCAGTGCCCTTGCCTCTGAGCATTCGAGCAAGTGAAGCCCCTCACCGGCTCTTGACATCTGCAGCCTCAGACGACCAGTGGAGCCATTCACTGTTTGCTTTGATACCCTCATGGACAAAGAAGATTTTGTTCAAACGAGAGTCTTCTGTTAATCACCAAGTGGTCAGTAAAAGATGGCTTGCCACTTTCAATGTTTGTAAGGATTGTAGCAATTAAATCAAAAGTGAACATTGCTGGGAATTTACTACCCAATTAGTACATTTCTAATACTGTCTCAGGCGATTATGTTCACTTGAGATGGCTTCAGCAACACCAACTAGTTGTGAGACTTCCAAAGAATTATTGTGATGGATACAGCTGTGTGATTGCTGTCTTAATTCTAGTAGACACTTAGTAATGAAACGCATCTGTATAGTCTGATGAAGTTTGTGCATAGTGTACTTTTTACAGAACTGTGATAGCCAAAAGATGAATACATCAATTAACATAATAGTAAGTACTTGTGGGAATAAGTTCATATAAGTTTGGACTAGAAAAAAAGATTAACTATTGGGATAACAAAGCTCTGAAATTTGAAGGTGATTATTACCCTTAATTTTTTTTTCTCATTTCATTATTTCAGTAGTTTAACTTGTGCTGTAGTTTGTGAATTATGATATTTGCATACATTATGTAGACTTTTCCCCTTCCTCCACAGCCTGAAGATGTGTCCAATATGTCAATGTCTTCTTCTGGATTTGGAATAACCCTTCAGAAGTGTGGTGTGGTAAGTTTCCTTACATTTGTGTTGTTAATTTGATAGGAAGTTTTCATGCAAATATCCTTTAAAAAGTAGAAACAGAATTGTGCCCATGCTGAGTATTTGGGAGAATGTCCATTTTGATATTAAGATGATCACACTCATCTTAATAAGAAGCACAGTTTTGCAATGTTGGTTCAAAACTGAAAGAAGTGAGTGAAATCTTCTCTCAGACTTCAGGGGATTTTGGATTGTAGTCAGAGTAAATACCTCAGTGTGAATTTGTAAAACTATAAATGGGCAAAGCCCAGTGAACTCTAGAAATCAGCCAAAAGGCTGGGTGTAAACAGAGACAGACTTCTTCAGAGGATAAGATAAGCCTTCCTAGATACTCTCCTGGCTCAACCATGGGTGCTGTAGCTCTGTCAAGCATGGACTCCTTTCGAACGGTGGGGCACTGAGCCCTGTGATGCCCACTGTGTCTTTAGGCATCCTGTCATACAGCCATAAAAGAGTCAGTATGTCCTAGCCTGCATATTCAGTGGGACTCAGCTATAGCACAGTATTTAATGAAAAAAAGGTTTCATTTGACTTGTGTAAAATGTTTATGAGGAGTAAAGACCTCCCTCCTGTAAGGAAATTTTAACCTTCCATTTTATTTTTACTTTATGTGGCATAGGTTGATAGATTTACCTAGACTGTTCTTTTTCCTTTCCTTTTTATCACTGCTTTTTTTTATTTTACACTGGATGAAGCAAGTATGAATTTTTACAATTAGGGACAGTTCATCTTACCTGTCCCTTGGAGAGTGAAAGCGCATCCAACTTAAAGACAAATCTGAATTCAGACACTGAAATGCTTCGTATGAGGCTAAAGGATTCAGTAACCAGTACAGAAGAGGTGACATTATAACCTGCACCAGATCATTTGCATAGAGAAGAATGAATATGGATAACATATCATGGCACTAATTGCCTATAACGTTGTTATTGAAATGGCTGCATATCGAAATGAACAAGGCTGAATAGTGAGCATTTCAGGCATAAGAAGCAGTAACACAGAATCTTCTGCTTTTCTATCTGTAGATTCCCAAATTTTCTATCAGAGCTTTTCAGAAAGAGAGTTTGAGACAGTTACATGTTGTTTTTTTCTGCTATTTATAGCACAGCCTCACACAAGCTCATTAAAAATTGTGAAATCCTGCTGTACAAGATCAAAGGTAGTCTGTTGTAGATGCTAGGATTATCAGAAAATAATTTTGCAGTGCTGTTAGTTGTAAATTACTGAAAACTATGCAGTCGTATGTGATCGTCTTCCACCTTCAAACGCAGTTCACATTTTATTTTCCTTTGCTTACCTTGTCATCTACTTCAGTCCTAATTAATCTGAACAGATGCTTTCCTGCTAAGAGACAGACTGGCCATATGGTGGTCTTTAGCTCTTTTAAATGGAAAAAAGTGAGTTTTGCACATTTTCCTCCTCCTACCATGAGTGGCTCCTCAGAGCATGGAGTTGACATATGTTTACTTCTTGGAGGCAGGATTTTTCCAACACCTTATTGCAGAAATACTTTCATTGAAACTGGGGTGTTTAAATTTTGCCTATGTTTCCAGCACCCAGTCTCATCCTTCTTTCCAGAAATGTGTTCCTTTAAAAGCTTTATTCTGTAGTATGACATGAATTGTTCTGTGATAGTACTTCATAGTGACAATAAACTTCAGCAGAGATTAAGTAAATCTTTAAATTTGACTGTTTGGCTTTTAACACATTTACCTGTCCCGTTTCTCAATCTCCTAAGCATTCTTGCATCGCAGATCATCTATGATAGAAGAATCCTTCATTTTTTTTCCTCCTTTCCTGTTCCTAGTTGTTCTAACTTATTCCCAAAGATCCTGTCTTCCTTTCACTTCCATGGCAATCCCTTCCTCCTCTCTTTTCTGCTAATATGTCCTTGCTCTTGCTCTGGTTTTCATTCCACTCTCCCAGGTACCTGAAGTGACATCGCTTGCAGGGGGCGATGACGCACACCGTGGGCTTCAGCAGCAGGGAGAAAATGGAGTATGCACTTAGGTATCATCAGTGGCTGCTGTTGGGTTCATTTCCTGGAGATGAGTGGCAGCGTAATCATCTGATCCAAAAGCAAGAAAAAACATCTTCAGGCAAATCAGAAGAGCAACTTAAAGGAGATACCCAGTGGCCACTGATCACAATGGCAGTGGCATACGGAGGAGGTTCTTTCTAGGAGAGGTCAAACCCAAGAGCTTCCCTGCTGCTTGATTCTCATCTACTGCTTTCTCCAGTGCTATCCAAAAAAATACAGATTCTTACAATACCTTCGCAATTTATCTTAAAATTGTCTGCCAGTCAAAAATAAAGAATGAGAGGCATGTATTTATGTTAATCAGAAACGCAGTAGATGTGGCCTTTTGGCCACCTGGGGAAGATTGCAGTAGGAGATAGGTGGTACAGTTGGGATACCTCTGAAGAGTTGCTTTGTTTAGTCCCTGAATTAAGAATTTTATTCAATGAAACAAAATTAGGAGAAAGTGCAAAATTGGTTGTAGAAAGAGAATGAACAGTGTGTGGGAATGTGCATTAAACCTCCTGCCTAGGAGAGGGAGAGGATTAATGCTGCCATATTCCCCCACCTGCCTGTGGATATACACATGCTACTTTCTCTGCCTGTTTTATTGTAGGAATTTATCTAAATCACTGTTTGCATCCCCTCTCCCCAAATGTAAAGGAATATATTTGTGCATGAGTAGAAGCACAGGAAGAGACCCTGAAATCCTCATTTTTTGCCTTCATCTCACAGAAAAGCAAGGGAAAGGTATGGGAAAATGAAGGGAAATGTTTCCCCCTGTTTCCCCATGTCCCTCTTTTGTTGGTGCAGATGTTTATCTGCACAAGCCCAACCACACTTACTGTGGAGCATAATAGAGTATTAACAACTCGTGCTGTTTGAACCTTGGATCTTTCAAGGTGTGTTTTCTTGTTTTGGTGTTTGGGTCAGGGTCTCTGCTTTGTGGCTTTGTATTTTCTTTGTGTGGCTTTGAGGCTTTTTTTCCTCTTTCATTTTGTTCGTGCTTTTAAAAGCAAGTTTTTCTAGCCTTTGTGACTGCACAGGAAAGGTTGAAAGGCATGTTGTCTGCATCACGGCAGTTCAGAAACCAGCAGAGAGAAAATATACCAAAAAATGTATCACATTTTTAATATTTGATGATTTTAAGTCTGATGAAAGTCGGGATGTAATTCATGATATACAAACATATGAAATTGGTAATGCTTTCCTCACAAATATGATTAAGCCTATTTTTATACATACTGACAATTATTTGCAGAATCTAGTACAATAAATAGTTGGGTTTTTTCCTCAATAAGATTTTTTTAAATATAATTGAGATTGAATTTGCTGTAATGATTTTGGAAAATTTAGTGCAGTATACCAAGGAGAGTTAGTTATATAAACAGATTTATTCAAATGTACTTTAATTATTGTCACTTAAATAGAAAAATGCAAATGAAGCAATAATAATTTCAATAAACTGTTTGTTCTCCTTGATTCATAAGATACCCTAAAACTGTAATCTATTTCTATACTAAATGATTGTGAAATGCAGAGATCAATGGTGCACAGTGAAATCATAATACGTATGTTGAACACTGGCTACCATGAACTCTGGTGTAATTTCTGAAGTCTATCACAATTCATATTTTTAGAACTCATTTCTATGGGAGTAGCTTTATTATTTGTATTTGCTGGCATCTAGATACAGATTAGACATTTCCTAAAAAGGAAAAGATAAAAAGAGAAGGCTGGGCCTGAATCATACCTCGGTCACTCTGTTATTAGACTCTGTGCTGCAAGTAATTTCATTCAGAGGGTATAATTACTCAGTTAGAGTTAATGGCCTGATGGAATAAATAAATAAAACCACATGAGCGCTTGTTGCTAGAGATTGGTGATTAGTTTGTGAACTTCACCGCTAAGTGGAAGCATAGCCACGAACTCCCAAGTCCACTGGTGGCTCCATCAGCCCTCCCATGGGAAGGGCAAATTGAGGCAGCCGGCATCTTTTGGAGAGTGTAGTTGCTGTGAAAAAAGGGAAATAGAGACCAAAACGACATGGAGGGAATGAATTTGCACTGAGAGCCGCTTGCAAAAGAAACATTCTCGTGGTATAGAAGTTCAAAGTTAAGAATTTTCCAGGCTCTGGTTATGAAGTTATGATCGGTTCTGTGTTGTAAAAGGTATCATGGGGATATTAAAATTCTTGTTTTCGCTTCTGGCTCTGCATGAGCTGGATTTCCAACTTCTGGCTTTCTGTCCCTTTGTCTCCAAGCAACAGCTTGACATACCAAAGATTAAAATCTCCTTGGGAGTTTCAGATCAAACTGAGTGTAGTGCCATTTGCAAGTTGCTCAGAATGCCTTCAGAAAATAAGTTTACCCGTCTAGTGAACTTTTATTAGTACTCAAGACTATTAATTTTGCTGTTAAGATGCACATACAGCCATTTTGCACCATTAATACTAATATTTCTGTTTTCAGGTGGATGTTGAACATGACCCTCAAACTGCATACATTACACTTCTGATTAATAACACCAACACACTGCTCTCAACAAACATTACAGATCTTGTCCTCTGGGACAATATCACTGGTCTACATGTTCAAAAAAACAGTGGCAATAAGACCACAGATGGTATACAGATTTACAGAAAAAGATTCTTGCAAGGTAAGAAAATCTCCAGGGAAGTACCCCAGCTTGTACATGTGGAAGAGCATATGTTCAAATCACAACATTTATTTATTTATTTATGGTGGTGCAAGTTCTCCAATTATCAGTTAATACAGGTAAAAAACTCTGGGAAAGGTTTCATGCTGCACTTTACAGTTCTATTAATTTTGGCTCCCACCTTTGAACTGCCTCTGATCTCCCAGTGAGGCACAGAAGTGGGCCTCTGTACTCTGTAAAAGTGGCTGCCATCAAAATGGAACTGAATCTTTCATGGTATTATTTGTTCATTTTGGATATTTTTAAAAGCTGCTGCACAAGCCATTTTAATCAGCCCTGTGAGTCTTCCTTGTCGAGCCAAGCGTGGCAGATTGGCTTGCTGGGGCATTGAGGTACCTTGGAATATAAAAGGCCATGCGAGCAGGCAAGGTGATTCATGAGAAATAAGACAGCTCTTCTCCATATCTGTTCTCCCCAAACTGAGCAAATTATAAAATCAAAGCAAGTAATAGAGAGATAAACCTGTTCTACTCTTGGAGTCAGTCTGTTCCTTTGGTAGCAGTTGAATCATTGCACATTCATAAAGTTTTACGTTTCTTGATTTCTTTATCTCCATTTTCCTAAGCACAAACACATAGAAAATTATCAGCTTGCTTTTGAGAGTCATGATATTTCTCTTGAAGCTTTAGAACTGTTCAGTAATATCCGTTTATGGTTGAAGTATCTAGGGCTATGATACTGTTTTACTGGTGAAAGACTTCCAAATAGGAAAGGGAAATAGATAGACCCGGGGCTGCTGTCTAATTGCAAATGGGTAGCCGGACTCCATTTCTAGTAACAGCACTGTGACTAGTGGTACTGGTTGCAGGGCTGGGTTTTTTGAAAATGTCAGGGAATTGCTGACTCTCAACAGAGGTTCCTAAGAAAGAATGATCCCAGAGAAAGAATAGAAAAATGGTTTGTAGAGCTGATCCAAGAGCTGGAAACTAAGTTGGAGCAGTTATTTATTTTGAAATTACTGGATCTGGAGCTGAAGCTAGCTTTTCTAGCCCATATATGTTGCACGAATCAGCATGAAGAATACTGAGGTGGAAGAAAATCCAGCAGAACAAGATTTCAGCATAGCTTAAGGTTTGGTTGTGACTATGTCAGCCCTGAACTCAGCCCATACCTTGCCACTAAGGCTGGGCAGAAAGGCTGTGCCTACACGGGCCCACGTACTGTCGTGCTGCACGTTAGCCACAATAGTGTTTCAGTGCCAAAATTCATCTGCAATCTCAGATTTCTCTTTGGTTTCAGTGTAAGGAGAACCAACCAGTTAGTGGTTATTATGTAGGCTGTCCGTTTTATTAAAAAAAAAATGTTATTTTTAAATATGTGTCGTGGTTTGGAGTGGAGCACAGCCAACTTCTTGTTCGGGGAGAGAGGCCCTTGGTGATGTGGGGAGAAGGGGCAGGTGACGTGACCCGAGGTGACTGATAGGGTGCTCGGTGCTCGCTATACAGGCTGAGGGTTCTGCTGGGCTGCTGTTTCTCCATTGAGTGGTGCGTGGGGAGGATCCTGTCTGTTCGTCTGCCTTTGATCCCGATTCATGGGTTCCTGAATCAAGATCCAGTATCAAGTTCCCATTCGTCGCTGAATCCAGTCTTGGACTTCCCCAGTGCCTGCCGGTGATGTCTCCCTGGGAGCTTGATACGGTTTTGTGTGTATCACATCTATTTCATTATTTCTTTTTTATTTTATTATATATTATTTATTAAAGTAGTTTAGTTCTTTCTAAACTCATAAATCTCTTTATCTCTCTCCTGCCCCTCCTTGTCGTTGGCCAACCTGGCCCAAATCGTGACATCTCATATTGAGTTTTAGCATTAGTCAAAGCAGCTGCTTTTCAGTAGCTTGAAGCATCATGTAGTGTGGTTTCCAGATCCTGGGCCAAATTTGCTTGAGTACTTAGAGGCAGCAGATACAAAGGATTTTGCTGGGCTTCTGTGGCCAGGGACTGTCTACTCTGTGTGTGGGGCATCGGCTCTGTTGGAAAGGAAAAGCTCCAGTGCTGTCACAAGCCTTCCCTAGGGATCTTTGAGAAATTTTCCTGGGAAAGAGCAAATCTATTCTTATCCCTCCTCTCTGTACTGTGCTGGTAGGCTCTGGCTGCCTCCTTTGCTGAATTCCCTCGAAGTTGGCATTGCGAGCTTACTGCAGCTTGGTTCCTAGGAGAGCACTTTTGCTGGTGAGGAAGCACAGTCTAAACACCCTCAGATGTTTTATTCATATTGAACTTGCTTTTCAGATTTTGCAAACATCTGTAACTGTGCTGAGCTCAGCTGGGTGTTCAACCCTTCAGAGATTCACACCAAGTCTTTTCGTGTAAAAAATGATGTGCAGCAATACTGGCTTGTTTTCAAGGCAATGTAGCCACTGTTCTGTTTAGAAAATCCAGACACACAATTACTTAGAGGCCACTATTGCACTGGTGGATGTACCTCACCTGCTTAATTTACACAGTTGGGCTTTTTTCTCTAACAGGTGGAGAGTACTTTGCAATCAACTACTCTGCGCTTCTTGATGCAAAAGAAATGTGGGATGGCAGGATCTTGACACTGCCTGTGAAGCTAACTTTCAGGAGTTCATCTCAGGTATTTCCTTTACAATTTTATTTTGCTCTTCACAATTTTTGTGAAAAGTCTCCAAGGTGGTTCTTGTCTGCATAAGCAATGAGGCCTGCATGTAATGAAGTGAGGTCCTTAGGCTTTCTGATTGTTTACTGCGAATTTATAAACACATGAGTTATTCTTCATAGCTTTGGAAGTCCTAGATTTCCTTAAATAGGTGAAGTATGTTTGTTTTCCTGTAGCTTTTCTCTCTACTTTTTGTATTTCTCTCCAGTTTACCTATGTGTCCTAGAAATAATGGTGTTCCACGCTTATGGGTGTATTCCTGTAGTTGGTGAGAGATTGAAAGTTTTGCCATATTTTTATCAGAAAATAATTTATTTTAATGAAAAAACAAGTGCAGCAAAGGAGAAGCTGCTTGCTTATAAGGAAGACACTTTTTAGTATGACAGTTGTGAAGCTCTGGAAGAGATTTTTCAGAGAAGCTGACAAATGTACATCCTTGGTAGCTTCGGAGAACTCAGTTGCACCAGGCTCCAAGAAAACTGGTCTAACACTGCAGTTAGCCAGGCTTTGAGTAGAAGACAGGACTAAGGCAGGACAAGTGGTTTCTTCCAAAGTAAAATTTTCTGATTCTTAAATACATCTTGGTATTTTTTTCTGTGGTTTTCATAATTGCAGGTAATTAGAACCTGCAGATGTATTTTCAAGTGCTGTATCTCCTTTGTTTTAGAGGAAGAAATGTTCAGTGGGCATGAGAGTGGTACTAAAGTGGTAGAGAGCAAGACTTCAAAAAACAGGGAGTCTAAAGAGCAGAGACATGTACACTGGCTTTGGACATAAGAACTGACTTGTCTTCTTTTCTGTGCATTTTCAGTCAACCCAGATTTTATAGGCTTAGAAAAATGTAATTCTGTGAGCACCAGAATATGCCTCTGTGTGTTTAGAAGTGAAGTGTATCCCACAGAGCAGCTGCTTCCATGTTAGTTACCCCAAAGTACACTTCATTCTCCTATCAGATTTATTTCAGCTTTAAGCTTAATGAGAAGTATAGCTTATCTTCGAAGAAGCAGCTTTTCTAGAGACTCTGGGCTGTTTGCCAGTGGATTCTGCTCATTTTTTAATGCATGTGATGTTTTTGTATCTCTCTCAGAATAAAACACATCTTGTATCATTGACAACATCGTTCACCATAACTGAAGAAGAAAAGACCAAGGTAAATTCTATGATTTGGTATTATATTGACTCTCCTGCTTAAACTTACAGACAATCTAAACTAAATCCTAGGAGCTGAGGGTGTACTTACATCTCATCACTTAGCTGTTGGCTGTTAATCGTACACAAGTTCTGATTGTGTATGATTTTAAGGAGTCAAGATAAAGGGTCTTTGTTATCTCAAAGCAGTAATACTGAATATGCAATATTTACAGACTTGCATTATATTCCTAGCCATGTTTTTTCATTTAAAGAATTGTCCAGGCTCAGAGAACTGTGATGAGGAATATGTTCACCTGCTCCTGTGCAAAGCCACCATGAGAAAGCTTTTTGCCTTTCCAAAGGTTGTAGTTATCCTCCACCTATTGAGAAAAGGTTTCTGCGTCATGCTGATGCAGAAATCAAAAAATAGCTGTGTGGGGACCCTGAGAAATGAAACTGCAGTATGAGAGGCATAATTTATATTTGCCTTCTAGTCATCCTTACAATATGACTTCCTGTTCTTGGCTTCTGAATTAACATGGTTTCTAAGAGGCCAAATAAACCTTCAAAACTACATTGATTGCAGCAAACAGTGTTATTCTTCTAGCTAATGTTTTATTAGAGAACTCCCCGCTGCACCCATCAGTTTCATTGTTAGAGTAATCTCTTCACCAAACTTGTTTTTCTCGCCCAACCCTTCATTACCTTGACAGGCTGCTGTGTTGCAAAGTATCTTTTTTTTTTAAGGAATTGTGGCTTTCTTGTAGATTATTTGTGATCTCTTGCCCTTTTAACTTCTATTAGTGTAATAGATAGAAGTCCAGGCTTGGCTTTCTCGTAATTGAAGATCAAGTGCCCGTTCTGTTAAAATGAAAGCCAAAATTAAACACGATATGAAGTAAAGGAGTGCATGAGCTAGAGAACTCATTGTTCCTGGATGAAGATATAAGATTTAGAAGGATTGGACATTTGTATAACTAAGAATTATGCTTGGAATTTCAATAAATGTATTTTATGGAAACTCTTAGTCTTAAAGGTATAAGCCATGCAGTAGTTGACTGGGTTAGGAAAATAGCTTCAGGAATGGTTTTCTATAGAGTTCAGTGTGAACTGATCCACAGCAGTTGGTGATGTCTAAGCTAAGACTGTAAGCTATGTTGGTCTCAGCCCACCATGAAAATTCCTGCAATCTATTACTATACTTAAAACCTTCATAATGTTGGATTTTTTCCATCTTGAACCTGATAGTTAGACCTCAACAAGTTCTTGGGGACTATTCCAGTTAGGTAAAATTGTGTCAGCTTCATTTGAACTTAATAAATGAACAGGTTTTGTAATTAAAATGTGTGGTAAAGGTCTGTGAAGAATAGTGTTAATTTTTTTTAAAAAAAAAATCTTAGAAATTATGGAATACATCATGTTTCACATGCATAATATTTGTCTTTGGGCTGTGGCCAAACATATGTTGTTCCAGAATGAAATCAGTTTGTGCAAGGAAACTTTGATCAGCTGAAAAAGGTGTGATGTATTATATTTCATCTATATCTTTAGCTGTCATAAATGCTCTCAATCTCAGATTTTATTTTTGAAAAATCATTATTTAAACCTGTTCATGGGTGTGGTGAAGCCAACCCGCATGTGTTACTAAGTGGATACTAAATGTTGACTTCTGGGACAGAAAAGAGAAGAATTAATTACATGGTCATGGCAGTTGGTCCTATCAGCTTTCACATAGTTTGCTTGTACGCTTGGCTACTATGCTGTTCTTTTGAGTTTTACAAACCCTTTGGATCTTCTCTTCTGCATCACTAGAAGAAGGTGCTTGGTTGCTCATGACAAGGTAGTTTTGAGAGTCATGAAAAAAATACAGGTGTTGCTCATCTGAGTGTCCATGCCAGATGTTTTCCCACACTGCTTCAGGGGCTGTGAGTACTGCTTGCCTCTGCCCTCGGCTGGGTGGCTTTGGTGCAGAATAGGAAGCTGTAGTGAAAACGACAAAAGGAAGTTCTCCCATCTAAGCACATTGTATGGGATGGATGAGAGGAATTACTTTGCTCTGATTTTTACTAGGCTTTCTTCCTTCAGCATCCTTCAAATCAGTGGGAGTACAGCAGTTTTTGAAATAAACTTGGGCCTGTAATGCCTCTTCCCACTGTTGGGATTGCTTAAGAAGTTAGCTTGGGATATGGGTTTTGAAGCTCACTGGTCTGTTAGTGGTTTGAGGGTCAGCCTGCAGTGCCGACGCTGGTCCTATGCCATGGCTTGTGCAGGGGCTCTGGCATCTGCCCCACAGCATCAGCTGTGATGCTTTCAGATGCCATTAGGTGGCTGCTGTGTCCTCTTCCTTGGGTTTACAGCCCCCCAGTGACATGGACTCTCCGCCCAGAACCCATTTTCTTTAAGTGTAAAAGCACAGATAATTCCCTGTTCATTTTTCTCCATCACAGCTTAACCTCTGACAGAACTGCCTATTCTGATGCAGACTGTCCTGCCATAGATCTTGCCTTTCACTTTACTTAGAAAGCACAGCATCGTTCCCTAGCTAGCACTTTTTCTCCATCAAAACTTAACCAGCTTCGTTTCAGCTTCACTGAAACCATAGCCTCTCCAGATTCCTGCTTTCCCCAGAAGCCTAGGGAGATCCCTAAATTTCACAGAGTGCTTGCAAATTAGACAAATGCAAGTGAATTCAGACAAAATGATGATGACGTTGCAAACCAGCAGTTTTTTTCCTAAGTATTATCTACAGCATCTCCTGTTCCTTGAAAGCGGTTGGACCTCAGGCAGAGCCTTGGTGTGGCAAAGTTCAAGGAGAGCCCTTCTGTGATTCCCTCTTGGCCAGCTAGTGCAAATGGAGAGGCTGAGACAGCAGATAGACTTAAGAGAAGTTGCATTTTTTCCAGGTCACGCTTTGTAACTGTTCAAGGGGTATGAGCTAAACTTTTGATCCGTGAAGGGAGTAAACACTGGGTTTGGGAAGGGAGTTACTTAATATTTACATAATCATCTTTCAAATAAATTTAAAGATGAAGATATTCTGATACAAAGCGATGCAGCTTTAACTGAGATCATGGCAAGGAACTGGGGTGCAGCGCGGAGTCAGCGGAGGAGAGAGCTGGTACTGACACTCATTTAGATGTGCTGGATGTCCTTAGCAGTTGGCCATGGTACAGATGAGTGTAATGGAAGCAATAGGCCAAAGTAGTAGGAAGCTACAGCAAGAAAAAACATTTAGGCAATGTGTTGGTAATTATACACAGAACTGGAGAAATTAATGTGCTGCTCCTTTTTTTCTTTTTTTTCTTCTTTCCATTTAGAACTTACAGATATTAAAAGGTATTAGGATGAATTTGACACATGGCTGGCTTACTCAGATAAATACTTAGTCCTGAAGCATTTTAGTGGACCTCAAAGTGCTTCAGGGGTTTCATGATTTTAGACTAAGCAAGTTAAAAAAACAAACCAAGCATACCTTTGTCAGTCAGAGCAGTTGTTGGTTCTACATGTACAATACTGTGAAGTAAACCTTGGATCTTCTAGGAGCTGTGCAAGTGCCAGATAGTAGCCTGTATTAACGTCTTGGTGATCTCCTTGATACTCTCCTTGATTAGGTGATCATGTTGAAATCGATGAGTGCTAAGCATCTCCCATAGCTTTGAGGAGCTGAGTCTGTGAAACAACAAAGCCTGACATGAAGCAGTTCCTTTCAGTTAGAGATATGACAGTTTTTCAGTGTACAAAAACATACCAGAGAGAAAAACTCGGCAGTAAAAGGATAAAATTCTGCCGTTAAATTGGAATAAATCCTTTTCAAATTGTGGACCATGTTTGATTATTGCTTCCTATGCAAAATTACCATTGAGTCCATGGAATGCTCTCAGGTTTCTACTCCAAGAGATGACCAAGCCCAGCTTGCAAGCAGCTTGTTAATTATTTACACTCTAGCCCCAGCAGAGTGATTAGTTTGTGGTGAAACATTATACCAATAGCTGTGCTATGTTTTTTATCCAAAGATCTCAACTAAACAAACACTGAATCAACTTTTGCTACGTGGAGCATGAAGTAAAAATTAATTTTTAATGCAGTTCAATTTAAAGATTAAATTAAGAGCTAAAGTGAAAGGCCTACAAAATTGTTAGCTGGCTTGTGGTTCTGGTGTTCCTGCTATTCTTTTCTGACTCAAGCTCATGCAGAAACTGCAAGGATGCACACAGATTGTGTGGTTTTGTCAATTGTCAGTTATGTATTTATTCTGAACTGGTATTGGTGGTTTTTTCCCTATGATGATTACTCATTTCTTTTAATCGAGAAATGGCCATTAATAAAGGTAGCCAACACTGGACTTATTTTTCTGAGCCTTTAAGCAGCATCAAATGCCATCAATTTCAGGGAGATTTAGGAGAGTTTGGCAACACTGGAAAACAGGCTGTTAAGTATAGGACACCCAAAAGTCACAGAACCTAAAATTCAATCTGTGGGAGTTACATTACTTGGAACTACACAGGAATTTGGACTAGATGATCATAACAAACCATGCTGACTTGAAAACCTATGGAAAATAGACACTTATTTGAAAATATTAATAAAAATGTAGTAATTATAAGAATGCTGAGAAGCCCTGAAGTTGTGTGAAGCCATTTAAAAATAATTTACTATGCTGCTTACAGTTATACTCTGAGTCTGATTTTATATATATTAAAAATGTAGGTTTAATAATATGGTCTTTTAATTTCAGGTTTCATACAGCCATGCCATCCATGCTTCAGGGTTCTTCATTGCTTTTTTTGTTTCCCTTGTACTGACATGTGCTATTTTTTATATTGTTTACCGAACCCGGATATTAAAATGGGGTTTCCATAGTAAAAACCAGGTGAGTCATACTGTCTGTAACAGTAATTTCTTTAAATTTTTTCATTGATCTTATCTGATGATATAACTTGCTAACTAATACAGATTATCTAAAGAGTTTTTGAAGATAAATAAAAAGCCACCAAGTGATGGATTGGATTCACAGGTAATGTAATCTCCACAACCTTTAATCTTTAGCACAATCATATTTAGAGGGGAGTGTAAGAATGATAATCTGATAAAAAGAACTGCTGTCAGTGCCTGGATGATAGCTTCGGACTGGAGGGAGATTACCCTTTGGCTGTTAGTTTCTTTTTGTATTCCTCCCTTCCTGTTCTCTGTCCCTCAAAATGAGAGGCAGGGTGTCTGTAGGTTATAAGCAGTTGCCCAGTGGAGTAGACCACTCACCTTGAGCACAGCAGACTTGGGTCCAATCCAAACTCTATTTCTGATTATCAGGAATAGGGATTTGAATTTAGGTCTCAGCTCCTTGGATGTGCCTTAATCTCTTGAGTGATTAAGCAAAACAGTTGGATTTGGGGATGGGGCATTTTCAATGTTCTTTATCCAACCTGTGCCAATTTTGAGAAGGTATTTCAGTACATACTGGGACAGAGAGAGAAAATACAGCCTGATAAATATTCCTGAAGTTGGCACGAGTTCCAGCCCTTGCTTCTATTAATGACTTAGGTAAAGTGGATTGACTTCAATGGGAGAGAGCTAGAGATCTCAGTCAGAATATTACAGAGATTGGAGCAGTCCTCTAAGAGGGATGTGCTCAGATGTTTGAACTGCTTCTCTGCTCGAATGCTGGTGAATCTCCCATTGCTCTGAACTGACCAGAGGAGCTTACAAATCACTTCCAGCCTTATTTTCTGCAGTTGAAAATTACATCTTCATTAACAATTTTAATTTCTTTTATGTCTGAAAAAATAATCCCTGAAAATGAAAAGGGCATCCTGTAGGCCCCCTTTAAGTACTGGAAGGCTGCTGTAAGGTCTCCCTGCAGCCTTCTCTTCTCCAGGCTGAACAGCCCCAACTCTCTCATCCTGTCTTCATAGGAGAGGTGCTCCAGCCCTCGGATCATCTTCATGGCCCTCCTCTGGACTTGCTTCAACAGCCCCATGTCCTTCTTATGCTGGGGGCTCCAGAGCTGGACACAGTATTCCAGATGGGGTCTCACTGGAGCAGAGTAGAGGGGCAGAATCACCTCCCTCAGCTTGCTGGCCACGGTTCTTTTGGTGCAGCCCAGGATGTGGTTGCCTTTCTGGGCTATGAGTGACCGTTGTCAGCTCATGATGAGCTGCTCATCAGCCAGCATCCCCAGGTCCTTCTCGGGGCAGCTCTCAATCCATTCTTCACCCAGCCTGTATTCAGATACATATCTGAAATGTATAATCTCTTTATACCCATTTAATCTGTACAGCTTGATGATAAGTAGGAACCTTCTCACCCAGAGTTACCTGCAATAAATTAGGTCAGATACTTAGTTTAAATTTGGTTTATAATCTGAAGCTTACCTCTTTTATTTTTTTTTTAGGAGATACGGCATGAACTCAGCCAAAATCACAAACTGGAGCATTCTCAGTTTAATTCAGGTGATCTCTTTAGTGAAGATACAATCATGAACGACCAAATCATTGATATTCTGTACTTTGAAGAATCTGGGAACATGCTTCAGGCTTTAGAAGAGTAAGAATTCACTGCTATTACGTCACATTTGTTAAATTGATCAGCAGCCGAACCTTTGAATATGTTTTGAGTATCTGCCCTTTAATTTTTTTGCATAGTGGCTGTTTATGCGTATGACTGCACTACCTTGGTTTTTTGAACTGTATTAAATAGCCATCTGTGGGAACTGAAAATTATCAGATTTCACATTGCTTCCCCTGTAGAAGTCACAGCTCCATCTGGACTGTAGGCATGCAGGTTTTCCAATCCAAGCGAACATCTAGTTTTGCCTTTCTGTGGTTCATTAAGGGAAACTTTTCTCTGCACAAGAAAATGTAGAAAAGGTGTTTTCTGCTATTGCTTAACACGTTCTGCTTTCAAAAGGGTGGCTTTTGTCCTAGAAAAGAGATCCCTTAGTGGGTGCCAGCATTGCTGTGCAGTAGCATATTTTGGAAACAGCTGGATTGAAGTCTAAAGAGTGACAGTTCGTAGTGCTGCCAGAAAGATACCACGTAGCTGCAATAGGAAGGACCACTGGGTAGATCAGGCAAACTCTCCTGATGTTGTTGAAAGGCCAGTCAGGGCTGTTTGACAGAAACATGCTGCTGTTAAAGGTCATCTGTTCTTCAGCTGAATTTGATAAAAAGGTCTGATGTGAGGACAGAGCAGATTGTTTGTTCAGTCTTACTGTTAGCTCCTGGCAAGTCAGGTTACAGGCAGTATTATGCAACTATAAAATCTGTAGAAGCTGAAAAGGAAAAGTTACAGGACCATGGAAGTAATTTTCTTTCTTAAAGGGTAACTAACAGCATTATTATTTCCTGCATTTCCTTGATAATTGGGTTATTTATGTCTGTAAATTGCACATTGGTTCTTGCTTTTATAACTATATAGCAACTCCGGCTTTGAGAAGACTTATCCTGAAAATCATTATATGAATAGTAAGAACACAATGAAACATTTTTTAACTCGCTGTATTAATTTATCTCAGTGATAGTGAATATCTAGCTAGTTTTAAAAAAAAAAAAAGGTGGACTATTTGCAGATATGTAATGATTTAGAAAGGTAAATATTCTTGCAAACCTTTGGATAGGATTATGTTTATAACTGGATTATTTCTAAAACCATAAAACGGGATTCATTTCTTAGTTTAAGTATGTATCCAGAGGCTAAAGCTTTTTTAATATTCTTATGCAGTTAGCACAAATGTCTCTCTTGCTTCTGCTTCTTTCCTCAGAGTTTCTACGTTCTCTACCTCTGAGGAGGTAGAGCATTGCAGTGAATAAAACAGATGCCCATTAAACACTCAATAACTTTTTTTACTTTCTGAGTTATCTTCCTTCTTCCAGGATGAGGATAGTAGATGGACCACAAAGGCATCCAGAGTTATAGTGGTTCTTTGTACAAAAGATGATTGAAAGTGTAATAGACATTTCTGTGAAGGGCTCAAATAAGTACCTGTTAGCAACAAGTGATTCCTAATTCCTATTTAGATTATCCCAATTATTCTCATTTCTTGTAGTTTTAAACTGGACCTTCTGACCCATTTATTGTGAGGAGGTGACACGCAGATGCACTTACCATGTGGGTTTTTTTGTTCTTTCCTTCTTTTTGTCACTTGTTGAATATGTATATTCAATTACTACATATCTGTTCCTCTCCTCTCTTACTGGTGATGCAGTTTATCTGACTGAGCGAGGATCTCTGAATAGGAACTTCTACACCTAGTTGCCCTGAGTTCCCTTTTTTTACTCTGAGGTGAAAAAGGGCACTTTAGGATATAATTATTCTCATCCTAAAGTATACTTCCAAAAATGAGTTGTATGGGTGCTGCTCCCACTGACCCTAAAGCCTGGGCTAATTAGCTCAGCTGTAGGGGTCTGGAGATGGGTGACACAAATCCCAGTCTTGCAGTCTTGTTGGTCAGAAAGGGTACAGAATTACTTTAACGTATATATTAGATATATGCAATATTGTTTCCACTTTCTCCACTAGCTATAATACACTCAGTATTTTATCTCTCATTGTTAACACTTTGGTATTTAGCTTAGGTTGCTTCCTCATCTCATAATGTTGGTTCGTTATTCATTCTGCAAGTTGGGGCAAAGCAGTCCTTTAATTTCTCATCTGTATTCCTTAAGGGTTTCATTTTAGTCTTGTACTTCATAAACTGTTGGATGTTGTCCAGGTTTTTGGCTGATTCCAAAGACAAAGATAAAATAATGGACTGTTGCCTTAGGAGCTTCTACGACAGTGATCTAGGCTAAAACCAGAATAGAGTAATCCTTCTTTTTACTGAATTACCTGCTTTAAGGATAGTGATTTGCAAAATGTAATGGGAGAAAGAAAGATGGTGCACTTGTAATTTATTAATGGATAATTAGTCCTTTGAATGGACTCTGTTTGAATAGAATGTTGTGATTTTACTAATTGTGGTCACAATTTTTCAACAGTGTTGCATTTTATTTTATTACATTTAGCATTACCCAATAGAATAGTTGGACTTTCTTGCAAGGAACTCGGGAATAAGGTTTGTATTGTCTCATAGGGTGGCAATGTACTGAGGGTAAGAACCAGACTTGTATTTTGAGCACAATTTTTTCATGTCGTATGTAGACCAATATGAAATTTAGCATCATAATCCTGGTTGTTATTATTTGGGGAGGCAAAAGTATAGGGCTTCTGTTAGAGAGCTTTTGATTCTTTAGATCTTTTCAACCAACCAGCAATGTCTTGCTTCCTATGCTAGTTTGATGATTCCTTCTGCATGTATTGGTGCAGCTATGTGTCACTTTCTCTACATCCATACGTATAAGCTTGACAACGTAATTCGTATATCTTTTTAAATTGCACTGTGATAGTAAACACCGATGGAGTCATTCTGGTGCTTTGTTCTTTTGTCCAGACACAAATGAGAAAATTACTCAGAAAAGTAAGAGCCACGGGATTTTATTTGTCCTCTTTATGACATAAAGCAATGTTAATAGTTAATGGTTTTTATGAAGTGACAGTGCCAAATTGTTTAGCAAATACATTAGGAGCATGTGTTCAATATTTATGGACAGGGACATCTTTGGAGTGTAAACAGTTTGCAGCGTCAGGAGGATTAGCTAGAGAACAAAACATACTTTTAATATTTCATAGGGAAGCTTCTTAGTTACTCATTTTGTGAGTTTTGTCTTAAGTCATATCCTTGATGCACATGTGTGTTCCAAGTATGGAGCAAAACAGCTTGTCTTTTATTCTCAAAAGGTTCCTTACTGTGTGTATAGCTAGTTTTTGGCCCATTGGCAATGAATGATGATAAGAAGAAGCTATATGATTTGAATATTCGATGTGTGCAGTATAGATCATCTTCCAAAGCATTGTGGGTCTCTCTTTCTCTATGTCTAGAAAAGAATATGAAGACAATTGTGCAGTTTGGGTGTGCATCCAATGTGATGAAGTCTGACCATGCTTATAGTCTTAGAAGATACAGATGCGTTAAAGGCAACTTAATTTCTTTAAATGGCTTTCCCCTACTACAATTTTTTTATCTTCCTTTTGTACAGCTATGCTTCCTTGAGTTTGGCAAAGCTCTAGCTGAACTTGAACTTGCTTGCTGATACACAATACATACCGCCAATTATTTTGGGCAATCGCTAAGCAAGACGTATGCGTTGCAGCTGATTTTTTTCTGATGGTAGAGGGCATGGAGGCCAATGTACTACAGAACAGGATCAAACTGTCTCCAGAGAGCCTTGACAGAAAAGTCAAAAACAATTTACTACCATATTAGAAGTTCACTTTTTCTTTCTAAATGTAAATTTCTTGCTGTACATCTCAATTTAATTTGCTAGGGAGCAAATGTGGGTTGTTTTTTTTTTAACCCTGAATTCAAATGGAAAGTAAGAATAAAAGATCACATTCTCACAGCAGCTAGACCTGAATACACCTATGTAGAAAATGGTGATAAATAGTTACATTGTTAGTACAGAAAAAAAGAGGGGCTAAATTTCTGTATTTAATAACTTTAAAAAAGTGTAATTGAAATTTTAGAATTTTTGAAGGGAGAGCATATTCATTGCTTTTTCTTTGTGCAAGGCGTACAAGGCAGGAATAAAACAACAAATAATAATCACATTGATATAACAATAAGATACAATGAATACACATGGAATGAACACCAAACCCTGACTTTGTAGTTCTGTTATGAATGCTGTTATAAACTTGGCAAGTATGTAAACTATACCTTTTTTCCATTGGAGAAACTCAAATGCTTAATGGATGATAGGAGTCCATGAGACAGGGTAACTGAAGAAAGCAAGTCACTTGAAACTGATGAATTATTATCTTCTTTTCATCTAAAAATTGACACTTCTCTTTGATGTTGGCTAACTATGAAGAAATTGTGTTCAGAATTATATGGGTCATTTCTGCTATCCAAAGAACAGTCCACTTTTGAGAGCGGTGCTGTTAGTGATGCTTTATTCTATATCATTTTGAAAGATGATTGGTATCTCCTACTGTTGTTGTCATCTGAATACTCACCCTCAATCTGAGTAGATCACAGCAAAGTTGGAAGCTCCTCAGGCATTAATGCATATACCCATAATATTTATTTATGGTTTTGTTAGTATCCAGGCTGAAGTTGGTGCTTTTAAAATCAATGCGTGATGACTTCACTGGAAGCAGGACAGTAGTATTTTTTATGCTCTTTTTTGCATAGTAGTTTTTCAGTGAAGTACCATTGACTGAGCTCTGTTGCAACAGCTGCATTGTAGCTGGCTGTATTTTTTTAAATTTGTTAATTGGTTTGCCAAAGATAGCTAATTTATCATTTTTCTTGTTTTCTGCAATCAAAGCAGAAGTTCTTAGTCTCTTAAGTGCAGGATTTCTCAACTGTTTAAAAAACAGATTAGTTTGAGAATTGAAATACCTTTACTCTCTCTATATTGCTGTGGAGAGTTAGAGGAATTTGATAGTGAAACTGCTTCCAAATCTAGTGCTTAGACTTTTGGCAGGTTTTCATTAATCTTTTCTTCTTTTTTTTTCCCCCCTGAAGAACCACTGTTGTCTCAGCTCAATTTATCATAATCTTCAATTTTGTGGGTTTTTTTTAAAATTTTTGGCTATATATCATGAGAATCCTATTTCTGTTTTTGTCAGCATCTTGGCTTTTTCTGGAAAGCTAAACTTGACCTGTGACTCATTCCTGCGAAAGCATCCTTAGATGATCATCACATACCTTTCTTAGCAATTTGATCTATTGATGAGATGTCCTGTATTCTCTGTAGAGAACATTTCAGCTATGCTGAGTTTACGCTTAGCTGTTTAAGTGTCATAAGACTGATGGATGAGCTCCCCCAGTTCAGAGCTGGCTGCAGGCCAGTACAGCTACTGGTGTAGCACAGAGCATCTTCAGAACTCCTTTAACACAGGCAGGCTGTGCCCAGCCTGTCCACAAGCAAAGACCAGGGAAAGGCAATGTGCCCTGCTCTGGCACAGGAGACCTGAAGAATTTGAGTGTCAGTAGCTGTTGGTGGCCATTCAGACCTTATGCCATTGCCTCTGCCTCTCCTTCAGCACAGTTTTGGTCTCCTGCAAAGATTTGCACCTTGTCGTGCTGCAGCCTGTGTAAATCCCTGCCCTGAAGTGTTTGCAGTCTCTGTTGTGCCTGGATCCAGCAGGAGAGTGTGGGAAGCAGAGGAGGGAAAGAAGGAGGGAGAGGCTAAAGGGAGGAAGCTGCAGCACTGCACACAGGGTCTGCATTGGCAGAGCAATTAAAAACAAAAACAAACAAAAAAACAAAACAAAAACAAGAAAGAAAAAGCACAGCTCACCTTATTGATGTTGTATTACTAACCCCTCAATAAATGGATGTTTTAGGAAACAAACCTCGTCTGCAACTGAGTACCTTTGACTGTTATACTAGAATTGGTTTTCTTCTCTTACTGTTACCAAAGCCAGCACTGGCACAGGTTGTTTCACATCTTGGCTGTATGATTCTCCATCTCCGACACTCTCTCCATCTTCGCTTCTCTGAAGTGTGACACGGCAACACAGACCATAATGCTTCTTTTTTTGTCCTCCTTTTCCCTTCCTCACTGCAGCTGTACCATTGGCACTGTGCCTGCGGGTACAAGGGACCTGTGCTGCTCTGTCTCAGGTGGTAGCAGTGGGCACCACCAGGCTGGGGGTGGCTGTGTGTCTGTCCTTCTGCGGCTGTGTTCCTCTCTCCATCAGGAGTTGGTGCAGCTGCTGTGCCCTGGTGCTCCGAGTCATGGCTGCAGTGGGGTGTCTGGGACAGTGGAGACAAACTGTCCACAAATAGCCCTAAATTACACACTTTTCAGGAGCATTGTGTATCACAAAGAGGTACTTTTGCAGAAACTGTTACCCCACGCCTCCAATCTCTTCTGGATGCTGTTGTAATACGTATGCTACTAAGATGAGAGATAAATCTTATGAGAATTATGAGGTTTTCTGTTTTGGTGGGAAAATGTCACCAAAGAGGAGTTTAATTGATGTTTCTCTCCCCTTTAGACTTCAGAAAGTTGTGTCACAGCAGATTCTTACCTTTGCAAACTCTGAATTTTTTAAAAAAATGTGTCAGAAAGCCATTACTTCATTTTAGGACTGTTAAATTCAGCAGCTATTAATTCTCCTGTTCAAAAATTCCCTCTGTGGGCCTCTGATTTGAATAATAGACTTAAGGACACAATTATTTTGTAGTTCATGAGAGGTTTCCTGTGATGTGTTGTTTGTTTTTTTTTTTTTAAATTAACGATAGTTATTTCTTTGCTGACCCTAGCTGCTTTCCTGTATTCTTTTATTAGGTCTGTGGAGGACATCAGATGCTCAGGCATTCTCTCTGCTTCTCTGTGTTTGGCGTCTGGGGTTCTCTCCTCCTAGATCTTCTCTGACAGATCTTTAAATCCTCTTCCTCTTCAAGTGAGTGGAAAATCTTTACGCTTGCTGCTTGCAGTTTCATTTTTTATGTGTCTGTTCACCTTTCCTCTCCCCACACTTTTGTACCCCCTACCGTCTGTACTGTCCTCATCCCTTCTCTGCATGCTTTGTCCAACAGAAGCTTTGATCTTTTTCATTAATAGGTTGCCATCTGCTACCTGTACTTCACTGGCTTTCATGTTTCTGTTATGGTGAATATGTTCAGGAAGAGATGCGAGACCTTTTAAACACGAATTGCTATAACAAGCAGAGTGCAGAGCATTTAAAGCAATGTATTAAATCTACCTCAGTTTGAGGAAGCACAGTGTGCCAGGTTAGGATTTTTTTTTTCCCTAGGTGTCAAAAAAATCTGCACGCTTAATCTGGGTAATTGGAAGCATTGTTCTTCTGATAGACTTGTGTCTGAAAGGGTTTGGTTTATTATACGTACAGGATTCCTGTTTTGTACTGACTGTTGGCATCTAAGACTCCAAGACTGTGTTGATGCAGCTTGTTAAGGCCACCCTCAACCTCTCATTTGGAGTACGAGCTTGGTGCCTGTGATGAGCTTGTCTCACTCCTGCTGGCTGCTGTGTGGAGGAGGCAGACCAGAAGCAAAGCACATCAGGTAGAAGGTAGATTTCAAATTTTTACAGACATGACCTTTCTTCAGCTGCCACTAAAAAAGGGTAGTGGTCTGGCTGTAGTCTTCCAGGATGCGACCTGGGAAAGCTTTGGCTTATAATTACTTTTTCTCCATGCTATTACCCCTGGATTGGTGGAACAGTTCATGTGCTGCTTCTCCTTCATTGCCTTCTTCACATATGTGCTGTCAGGAACATGGAGGGTGAGAGTTGCAGATCGAATATACCTGAGCTCTTAACAGCCTCATCACTCACTGACACACGGGCATCAGGTGAACTACACCTATTGCTTCTCCTGCATTTGGCATCATAATCTTGAGGAGTGGAGTTAATCGAGTGCCATAGTTCTGTTTGTGGGTGAGAAGGAGCATGGGAATCTTGCTCAAAATGCAATCGGGTCTAGTCAGTAATGACTTCTGGTAAATAGGAAGAAATGTTGTGGAAAGACTGAGGGAAAGGCAACAATAGATAGAACATAAATAGAACAATTTTGTTCTTGAGTTCACTGCTGAAGAAGGCTTGAAAAGTAACAAGGAGGTGGGTGAGGAATGGCTTGATCTCTTTTCAAAGCATGCTGGAAAAAGCCTGGCATGTCTGCTGCCTGACAGTCGTTAGGAAAACGTTATAGCATAACGCTCCCATTTTCTGGATCTTTCTTTTTATTTAAGTGCATTTGCACGAAACTGAAACACATCTTTTTGACGTTAGTGGTCATAAGTAAACAGCTTAGTACCAGCTGGCAGTGTCAGCAAAAGTCCAAGGACTTCTGTAAACAGAAAGACTTTAGAGAAAATGCACATCTGCACTACCCGTTTGAAGTGCTTGCTCTGTTGGTTCAGCATCGTGTTCCCTTGATCTTACCATCACCTGTCCTCTGTGGCTGCCCCACTGTCCTGGAGCAAGGACTCTCACCAGGAAGAGGGAGCCGATCAGCGCCCTGGGGGACTTGACCATGGATGTAGCTGAACACCACCTAAGAAGGCTACGTAGCTGCAGGTGCTGTCCTGCAATGCCCACAGAGGAGCTGGATTGTCGTGTTGTCTTGGGGACATTATAGAAAAAATCCACTCTTACGGGATCTTCAAATTGCTGTGAAGAGTGTTCCAGGCACATAATGTTTCGATCACAGGGATCTGTCCCAATACAGAAGTGACTTCTGCTCCTGACTGGGAGAAAGGGGGAGAGATGGAGGAGGCTGTGCAGCTGCAACTAGCCAGCACTGGAGCAGATCACCAAGACAAGTATGGGCATCACCAGTGCATTTTGGGGGTTTGGAGAGACTGCACAGAAAAACCTCTCTGCCTCTTTATGATCGATTATCATAGCTTAAGCAAATGTCTTTTAAATACTTAAGTATTTGAATCATGGTAATAAAACAACTTAATTGCATCCCGTTGATTTCTAAATGGGAAAAATAAATCTCTTGTGTTTAACAGAGGTACAATGATAATAATGTATCACTGATTTACTTCTTAGTTAAACTTTATTTGCTTACATAAGGAAAGTGTGACAAAAAGGTGAAGTATATATAGATTTGCATGCTTTAATATATACCATTCTGAATGTACTATCATTCTGTTTTGCAAATCTTGCCAGGACTTTTGCTATGGATTTGAAATTTATTCTATGATTTGACAGTGGAACAAATCAAACCAATAATTTAGGTTAACTGAAAAAAGAATGGATTTAATCTCTTAAAAGAAATTCTTATATACTTAACCTACACAGAGAAGCGTACAGTGCTGTGTGTTCCTGTAAATTGACACACAAGGGCAAAAGCCACCTAATTCTACAGTCCTCATTTGAGTGCAGAATATGCAAAGTTATAGAATTTACAGTAGTTATGTACTACATGAAATGAGAATAATGAAAATGGGTCAGTGAGTTTAGAAATATTTTACAAAGTCAGTGAAATTTGTAATCTGTTTGGATACTCACTTCATCTGCTTCCAAACAGAGGGGTGTTTTTTGTGGGAAGCTTTTGTTTGCTTTTAAACTGAGGGAATCTTTTGAGTTCCAAGGAAAAGCTTTTCCTTTTTCTGCCTACAATGGAAATGCAAGAATGGACATACTTCGTTAAACTTGCTGTACTAAAAGTTGTCTCACCTTGCTTTGTAATGAAGGATTACTTTCATGGTTAGTAAACTCGTATGCTGTGATATTTGTGCACTTCTCTGACTGCCGTTTACTTACCCAATATTGAATGAATCTTTGTCTTCTGATAGGAATTTCCTGTAATCTGTGATTTCAAACAGTCTTGATTGCTTTTCTGCAGCTTGGAGGTAGCCAGCCTGACACGGGCAGATGCTGATCTGGAGGCGTATCGAATGCAAATATGTAAAGAAGTGATTGCTATGATGATGAAGAACATGGTCTTAAGTCACAACCTTTTTCCTCATGTAGAGAAGAGAATGAGTTCAGTTTTCAAAAAGCAGTTTCTTGCAATGGAGAAGGAGATTCAGGAGGAGTATGAAAGGAAGATGGTGGCTTTGACAGCTGAATGTAATCTGGAAACTAGGAAGAAAATGGAGGCTCAACACCAGAAAGCAAGAAATGCAAATGAAGAGGCTGAAGAATTGATGAAGAAAATGAATGAAAAGGTAAATCTGGTATAAAATCAAGATACTTTGCATGATATGTGGTTCTATATAGATGGTTTCTCTTTTAGACTAGAATGATGGAGTTGTCCTCTTAGAAAAGTAAAGAGCTCTGGAGTCCTCAGTGCAGGAAAGACATGGACCTGTTGGAGTGGGTCCACAGAAGGGCCACAAAAATGATATGAAGGTTGAAAAACCTCTCCTATGAGGACAGGCTGAGAGAGTTAGGGTTGTTCAACTGGAGAAAGGCGGCTTCAGGGTGACTTATAGTGGCCTTCCAGTACCTAAAGGGGGCTTATAAGAAAGATGGGGACAAACTTCAGCAGGGCCTGTCACGACAGGACAAGGGGTAATGCTTTTAAACTAAAAGAAGGTAGATTTAGATGAGATACAAGGAAGAAATTTTTATGATGAGGGTGGTCAAACACTAGAAGAGGTTGCCCAGGGACGCGGTAGATGCCTCCCTCAGGATCAGGTTGGCCAGGGCTTTGAGCAACCTCATCTAGTTGAAGATGTCCCTGCTCATTGACGGGGTGGGGGTTGGACTAGATGACCTTTAAAGGTCCCTTCCAACACAAGCTGCTATATGATTTTAAGAGCAAAGCTGTACAATTTAAATGTGTTCAAAAATTCAGATGTCATAATTAGGGTAGTTGTTATTAAGAAAATGTATTTTACTTCACGAGAAAATGAATTTATCTCAAGAGAATCTGTGACACCTGAAAACAAAAGGTTTTCATTACCCTGATTTTTTTTTTGTAGTCACTTAAACCCTTGCAAAGTCGTGTATTTTTATTTCCTATATTTTACTCCAGCAGTTCCTAACAATTCCAGGCACTGTGTAAAGTATTTGTACATTCAGAGCAGAACAAACTCTCTGCTTTGTAAATCTTACAATCTAGGTAAAAAGCCTCCGATATTTTTACTCTTATTTTGGAGAAAATGAGTATATAAGCACAACCAAAGGCCAATTTCCTCCACACCGAGTGAAGGCAAGCAGAACAATCTACAGGTAAAGCAGGGAGTGGACTTCTCTTGAAATAGCCTCTGGATAATAGTGAGATAAATAATTTCAGGCAGAGTATGATGCTTTACAAGTTTAGAGTCTCCCTTTAAGTAAAAGCTTAGTGCTTATGTGTGTCACTTTCATTCAGAGATTTCTGTCCGAATGGCTAAATATCATTACCCAGCATTTCATAGGTAGTCAATAGCTGGAAATAGAGTGCAGGTCACCAGTCCAGCATCCCATTTACAAAATTACACTCCAGTCTTCCATGTCTTTTTTCCAATTATATGGAATAAAACTGTGTTCCACACCCTGTCCCCCTTCTTTTTTTTTACTTCATGTGTCTGGAGAGGATTCTGTTAAGTTTTGAATATTTCACCTCTGTAAGCTTAAAATGCTAAAATTCCCAAGTTAATGTTTCATGGTTGTCTAATGTTGTAACTCATATTAGGAGGATGACTTGCTGGGAATAAATAGTGCAGTTCGTTACTTACCAGTGGGACTTTGCTTTTGGAGCACAAGTGGATACATGGGTATGGAATGGGATGTTGCTGAGTTTCCAGCTGTCTGTTTCAGTTCAATTATAGAGACAAAATAAATTATGTTGGGGTATAATCCCTTAGGCCAGTATATTCCTTGCTTGTTGATGCTCTCTTTGTAGACATTAGTTGAGTTTTTGGCCTTGTGTTGTTTGTTGGTTTTGGTGGTTTGGTGTATGTGTGGGGTTTTTTAAAAGCATTTTTATTTGCATAGCACATACATATAATTGTTAAGGACTTTTATGAGGGTTGATGATTGCAGTTTTGAAAAATGTATTTGCTAAGTGTGACCCATCAAAGGTACTGCAGTATGTTGAGGCGCTCAGGAAGAACTTCAGTTTATCAGGCTGTTTGTGTGGAGAAAGTTCATGGCATGAAGCTAGTGAGTTCAATTTCTTTGATGTTTCCAGGTGAATTTTAAATTGTTACTCTAGGGGGCTTTCAAATACCTGTAGGATATGAAGATCCTGAACTAGAAGTGCTAGCAAGTCAAAGGAGACAGCAAGGAACATCTTTTTAAGGATGAGGTGAAATGTACTCTGCAGAAGTCTCTTTCCTTCTGTTGGTGATAGAAGGAGCCTAGACTACATGTCTAACACTTGGACCTCGCTGAGATCAATCCTACCTTTGCAGAGAGAAGGGCCTGACTGTAACTCAGTGTGTGAACTCACACTAAATATGCTCTCAGCAAAGTAGCTTTTGTTGGCACAAAATACATTGGTATTGGTTCAGTCTGGTTTATACTGGAAATCCTGAATGGTAGGAATCAAACAAAGATTTAAGGCCAATCCAGTACTTACCCCGATCCATTTATGATATACTAACATCTTGCTGCTGGTTTTCCTGCCTGTGAAAGGTCCTGTTCTTGTACTTGCTGTGGAACCTGGTCCAAAAGGAAGTGCCAGAGTGCTAGGGATGGCCCCGGCCTGTGCTCCTGGCAGTGGGTGTACTGACATCCAGGAGACAACAGTGAAGAACAGCCAGAGCAGTAACCTTCTCCCCTTCTCACTCAAAACACAAAATGTATATTCCCTGCCTTTTTGATTAATTATTTGCTGTCTACAGTGTGACTCTGGGGAATGAGGGGTGAGGTGTGGGGGCCTGAGTGCAGAGAACAGTTCTCCCCTGATAAATAGTATGAAACTTAGAACAAGACCAACATAACTACTGTTAGGTAGCTCTGCTGGCATAAGAAGCATTCATTGCTCTGTGGGATTGTATGTTTTGATTCTGTAATGAGTTTATGCCATCTGAGATTAAAACTAATGAATATGTAAGTCTTACTGAAGAACTATGAAAAAGTATTTCTTGCAAAGAAGCTTTTAAATGAATGGTCATTTAATTCTACTGCATTGTTTTAAATCTAACACGATGCTCTTGGATTAATTTGTAGAAACCAATACATGAAGTAGGTCACCAATAATAAAAAAATTTAGAGATGTGTAGTAGAATAGTTTTTTCTAATTTATATTGTTTTTAAAATGTATGCTTATTGTTATTTCACTGTTCTGACTTTTATGAGTCTATTAAATTTTAATAGGATTTCAGGATTGATGAAACCGAAGAAATTCATTTCATATATAGTCTTTGTGTTGAATTTCATGCCTTTTTGTATAATTTATCTTAATACTTCTAATTTCTAAAAAGACTTCATTATGCCTTGGAAGTGTTATCTGGATTAGAGATTGACAGCTATAGAATCCCTGTCATTCCAAACATACAAAAACCATGGAAAGCCTACATTGATTTAGTATTAGCCTTCATTCAAACCTGAAATGACTGTAATCAGAATATGCGTAAAATATGTATGACTAGTAGTGCTGATACTTTAAAATATGATGAATACTGAAAATCACTTCAGATTTATTTATTTCTCTCTTCTCTGCAGCCTGCTGTAGAATATAGAAGTCTCCTCGAAAGACTTCACAGACTGGAGCAGGACTGCCTGAAGAGGTTCCTTGTGATAAAGCAGGAAGAATATTTTGCAAAGGCTTATAGACAGCTTGCTGTTACACAGAGAAAGGAGCTCCATAATATCTTTTTTACACAGATATCAAATGCTACTTTCAAGGGAGAACTGAAGTTGGAGGTAGCTAAAACTTTAGTGGAAGATTACTCTAAAATACAGGTAATACTCTATTCCTAACCTAATGACAGAATACAAACCCACAGTAACTTTTGAGAAATGTTTCAGGAAATATGTTTCAGGATAAATGTTATCACTTTTATAAACTGATTTTCTTAGGAATAGTTTTAAAAAATACAATGCCATCATTATGCACATCTAGACATCTACACAACTGTATATTGATGCACGCGCACAGCCTTTTCCTATCACAGTGAGTTAGATGTATTTGCCATGATGTTATGTGCTTAGTGCTGACTTTTGTTCTCATGGGTAGTATTTCGAAAGCACCCAAGCGCTTAAAGCTTGTCTTTAGTCAGGGAAAATAAGACTAGTAACTCACCTGTATCGTACAGAAGAAGTAAGTTTGAAAACGTGTCTACACTATGCAGTGGGAAATTGTGTAATATAAATCCCCAGTTTTGCACTGAATGTTTTGATATATCTGCACGTCCTGGGGCTCTGCTTAGCTCCTGAAAGCTCTGTTGGTGCAGCTCTGCCCTAAAGCCCTTCCCCACAGTATGGTCTGAGAGCTGATTTGTGCTCGTGCAGCAGACTTCTGGTTCCAGGTCTGCCCTAGCTGGTGGTAATGGGGCCCTCAGCATAGAAACATAGAATCATTTAGGTTGGAAAAGACCCTTGAGATCGAGTCCAGCCATTAACCAGACACTGCCAAGTTCACCACTAAACCACGTCCCTAACATCTACAAGTCTCTTAAATACCTCCAGGGATGGTGACTCAACCACTTCCCTGGGCAGCCCGTTCCAGTGCTTGACAACCCTTTTGGTGACGAAATTTTTCCTAATATCCATTCTAAACCTCCCCTGGTGCAACTTGAGGCTGTTTCCTCTTGTCTTACTGCTTGTTACATGGGAAGAGAGACCAACACATACCTGGCTACAGCCTCCTTTCAGGTAGTTGTAGGGAGCGACAAGGCCTCCCCTCAGCCTTCTTTTCTCCAGGCTAAACAATCCTCCAGCCGCTTCTCATAAGACTTGTGCTCTAGACGCCTCTCCGGCTTCGTTGTTGTTCTTTGGACACGCTCCAGCACTTAGTTGTCTGTCCTGTAGCGAGGGGCCCAAATCTGAACACAGTACTGGAGGTGTGCTCTCACCTGTGCTGAAGGCAGTGAGGACTCGTCCTGCTGGCCGCACTGGCTCTGCCCGACACAAGCTCGGATGCCACAGCTTGCTACAGAACTGCCAGAGGGCCGTTTTCAAAAGTAACTGCGGCCTAAATAAAGGGACTTAGGCAACCAAGAGAACAGTTAGTTACCTAAATCCATTTTATGAATAGCATTTTCTGTAACAGATCAGATGCTGTCTAATGAATGATAAGTACGTTTGGAGGCCTGTCTCTATAGGCATTTTCACAACCCCCTAGGCATCAAGGGCTTTTCTGTACTTCAGATGATGTACTGAGCCCCACAGTCCAAATATGTAGATTATAGAAATTATGTTATGTCTGAAGTACTATGGATTTGTACTTTGAGAGGTTGAGTATCTCTAGTTTATGCTGATGAAGAGTGTGTTCAGGGATTTAGTTTTGGTTTCAGTTACATTTTAATTCTCTTGCAGCAGAATTGTGTTGTTTCCTCAAGGTTTGGATGGGGTTTTTTTTACTCCATTTGTGTTTAAAGTTAGTGTTCCAAAAATTTGGGTACTTGTTCTTCTGGCTGCTTCTTGAAGAAGAATGTGATTTTTGTGGTCCCAGGGTTTGAGGGCCTGGAGGTTGAAAAGCAGCATCTGGAAAGTAGAAGTTAAAACATGTAATGCCCACTCCTAAAACTAGATACACTTACCAGCTCTCAGTACAGAAAATGCACGCATGGAATGGACCACTGTTAGAGATGCAGCAAGCACTTACGCAGAAGATAGAGCAAGTGGAAGAAGTATAGACATGGGTCACTTAAGTATCAGACCTTGTCTTGGGTATCTGATGCTGTTAGAATGTCTGCTATAGAGCATCGTGTGCCTGCCTCCAGTCTCCAGCAGACCCATTTGAAGGTAGCTAAACCCTTCCCGTTGGAAGTGGGATCTTCTAAGCCAGCCTGTGTGCAGCAGGCTTGGCTTTCCCCACACTGTATGTAAGACTTCTCCTTGGCTTTGGAGTCAGTTTAGACATCTTTGAAAATATTACCCTTTATTTGTTTAATCATACATTACACTGTAAAGAAAAAAGAAAGGGGAAGGGGATGGGGGGAGGAAGGACTTGGTACCTCTTACTGCTGTTACTGAACACATGCTGTCGTCAGGTCCCAGATGAAGACCTTTCAGCCTGTGGATAGCTTTAAGCAGGAGCGGTACTACTGACGCTGACAGGGTTGCATGTGTATTTAATTGTGGGTACCTGAAAAAATGACCTGTTAACTGAGGGCTCTTGTGAGGTGCACTAACTATTCAGAAGAGTGCACACAATATTGAGGTATTCAGGCCAAGAGCTCAGCACAAGTATTTATTTTGTTTTGTTGAAATAACAGTACTAATTTGACATGATCATTAGACTTAAGTTAATGTAACCTTATTGTTTTTCACTTGTTAGAGCTTTTTAACTTTGCCCTGTTAATGAACAAATCTGTTCTGAAACCCACAGGTGTTAGCTGAAATTAACATTACATCTAATTAAGTATATTTGTTCCCATTCTTTCCTGTAGGGAGACATTGAAGAGCTAATGGATTTTTTGCAAGCTAGCAAGAAATACCATCTGAATAGAAGATTCGCTTACAGAAAGTATCTTATAACTAAGATACACTTGAGAGATTCTCAAGCTTCTGCTCTTATAAATGCAGCAGCAACCCAGATATCAAGTCTCATTAATAAGATGGAAAGGTAAATATCTCAGTTGTTTTTTTGGCAGCCATTTGACTACGTTATCTCAATGACAATAGAATCGTCTTCAGTCGTCTTTCAGTCTGTTACCTAGCAGGAAAAGTTCATAAAAATGTAATGTTTTCAGTTAATTCTAAGAAAATACTTTGCAGCAGATGGCTTTGTTACTTATTATCCTTTCAGACGTGAAGGTGAGACTTTGTTGTTTGTATCTGCTTTGCACAGTATGGAGATGAGTTGCTGGGAACATGTATAGTACCTGTTTGTAATAGACTCGCATAAAAGTCTTGGTGTCTTTATGCATCCATTATTCATGTAAATAGTCCTCAATCATGTGGAAAGGCCATTGCAACATGTACCAGTTAAGACTATTTGTCTGGGTTCTTTACCTGGGAATACAGGCATTTAACTGGGAAGAACAGTTTTTATTCACTTGTGATAGAATGTGTTTGAGGAGCTGGATGTACAATCTCGAGCTGGAATGCATGAATATTTTCTAAAGAAAGTTGTCAAAGTTTATGAATAATGTAACTGGGGAGGGTCTTGACTAGCAACTGTTGCAGACAATATATAAAAAGTAAAGTTCAGGTGAAATAAAAAGTAGAGCTGAAAATGGACTGCTGTAATACACTCATTTAATTTATTCGGGATAGCATACTGTATTCAGGCTAATTAAAGTACTACATGTGAGGATAGTCGTAGTCAAGGTGGAGAGATCGAAATAGTAACTTACCAGAGACATAGTTATTTAAAATTACATGTGAGAGAGACTTCTTGCTGCTACCCAGAGGGCTGTGGCATATCTTAGTTTGGCATAGAAAGTACCGAGCAGCATGTCACTGCAGTAGAATGCATCAGTGGGTGGGAAAACAGCCTAGCACTACTACTGTTGATTCTGCATGCAGCTTTATTTGTATATTTTAGACAACTATATTGATGTCAGTCACTGGCATCATGTGGAGCATGTATTGATAAACAAGTATGAAACAGGAAACATAGTACCAGCCTTTTGGCATCAACTGCAAGCTACAGCACTCTAGCAATATGTCGGTCTTTACATTGTTGTTTTTCTTTCATGATGTGGACTTAAGTTAAAAGTAATTTAATATGAGGAAACAGGAAATCTGTTAAAAACTACCAAAGATTGTATCCGTTGATACGATAAAGTAATTTACCTGGTATTTGTAACCTTTCCTTGCTTTTCTTTTTAATTGTCCTCTTGCTGCCTCATTGGAATCACACCCTAAGTTTAGTCTCAAGATTTGTTGATCAGGGAGAGGTTCTTTCAGTATGCTCACACTGCTTTGCCTACTTGCCGAAATCTGCAGCTGCGTGGTTCAAAGACAAAAATAAATCTGGCATAGGAAATATAATTCAGACACGTCTTTCACAGAGAGTTCCTTTCCCTCAGTTCATGCCTCTCTTTGCAATCAGATTATGAAAAATGTTCTGAGATATTTTTGTGGTTATGTGAGAAGCCTTCATGAGAATCTCTCACCTGTGTGACCACTGCATCTGTAGCTCAAATCATTGCAATGAGCAAGTGGGACTTCTCAAGTTGGAAAAATAGGTTCCACGCATTGTTCAGTGCCTGTTATTGCACCTAAAAGTCATGAAATAGATCAACTACAAAAGAGAGAGGAAACATCTAGTATTAGTAAACTAAGACCTCGAGGATCTGAATATATCTTAGTATAAACTCAGAGAAAGTTATGATCTATGCTAGGTGGGCTTGAACTTGAGTTTTTAATTATAAAGTGATTTGGGGAATATTTACAAATTGGAATTTTAAAATATGAGCAGCAGGAGATGTCTGGTCCGATGAGCTGGTACTTTAAGTTTGTATTCATAATATCCTCTATTTTTCACTCTAGCATTGAATCTGCTTGTCTAAATATAGATACAGGTCTGTCTTAATCTATTGTGTCCAGCTTTAGTGTGCCTTAAAATTACTGTTATAAATGGAATTTTAAAATGCAGAGCTGTTTATATGGAGAAGAGAAACTGAGAGAAGATGTAGATTAGATATACCACAGATAAACAGATTCAGAGATACATAAACGAGCAGATAAATGATGCGAGTCTTTTAAAAATGGAGCTTAATAGGATGTTTAAAATTTATCGAGTAGCAAAGCAATTTCAAATTAACATGAAAAAGTTTCTGTGGGGCCAGAAATAAAGGTTATAAAAGGCAAAATAAAACCAAACCAATTTTAGGGAGAGCTGTGAACATTTTAAATGAAATAGAGCAGCCAGTTTTCAAGCTGGTTTTTCTTAAAGATAGTATTTAAATAAAATGTCCTGTTTGTCAAGACTGTCTGTGGGTACTCAGTGTCTTTCAGAAACAAAGTCCATGAACTGCAGTGCCAAATGCAGGAAAGCAAGTTTTAAAATATAATCTGTAACAATAGATATCAGAGATGTCTGTCTAGGCTTTTTGTGTTTCCCCTTAAATTAAAAAATGGGCATGAGGGTAATACTTGAGGCAGTATTTATCCCGGGTTGTTACAGCTATCCACAGAGTCATGAGGTTCTTGACGTTTTTGAACTACAGCAGCTGTAACTTACTGTATTGTTCTTGTCTAGGATCGTAGAATGTTTTAGGTTGGAAGGGACCTTAAAGATCACCTAGTTCCAACCCCCCTGCCCTGGGCAGGGACACCTCCCACTAGACCAGGCTGCTCAAAGCCCCATCCGGCCTGGCCTTGGACACTTCCAGGGATTTGCCAGTTCTGCTCATTCAAAAGAAGTTTCCTTCCTTCTTTGGTCTCTTAAAAACTGAAGCCAGTTCTGGACTCTCTAGGTATGAACAATTCAAGCTCCTTTATAAATTTCTCCCAAAATTTTAGTTTTCGTAAGACCTCAACATTTCCTCTGAACTGTGTTTTTAAAGTATGCAATTGATTATCTTTGACATGTAAGTTCAAAGCAGAACATCTTGTATTGGTCTCTTATTCTTCTGAATAATCTCAATTTATGTGGACCTTGTTATAAGCAAAGTAGTTTTCCGAAGTGTGTCCTGCTGGATCTTTCAGCAAGTTGATGTTCAAAAGTGAATGTCTCCATCAGTAATGAATTAGTATAAAGTTTTCTAATAAGCTCTTAAAACCTTTTGTGCTTGTAGCACTTTGCTATGTAGAGCATTTATTGCTCTGTATTATTTACCTAAATCCTGATCTGGGTATTCTCAAGATGGCAGTTCAGCCAGTGAAATCCTGAAGTAGCTGAAGCAGAGTAACATGGGCACTGTCTTGCAGGTTCTTTCTGTATAATGTAGTGATTCAGCCTCCATGCACGTCCTGGCTGGTACAACCTTTCTGCTTCATGTTTATCTCCCTTATCTTTTAGTGACTCTCACGTTCCTCCTCTGGCGTTCATAAAACAATTTTCCTTTGCTGGGGTCCAGCATCACTTATTTCTCCATAGCATCAAATACAAACAACTGCTTTTTACTTTTAGTGCCCTCACTTCACATTTTCTCCTCATTTTGTTGGCTTTTGTTTAGTACAGAGAAGTCAAGGTCTGCCTCCGATTGACCTGTGATGCTGCTGCTGTTGGCCACACACGCTTCAGCTGTTCCCTGCATTTGGGAGGATCTCCCTGTAAACATCCTTGTCGTTACTGCAGTATTCTCCTTCATTAAAATTCTCCTTGTTCAAAGACATTTAGCATGTGCCTGCACATTTTTTCAGTGATTAGATGTCTAGTATGCTGAGACCAAGCAGTTTATCATACAGTCTATATTGGGTCATTATCTTTCTCTTCTCCTTTTCCTTTGTGTTTCAGTTCAGAGTCCTTTGGTAAGAGAATCTCTTTTAATTCTAACACCGTAATTGGTTTTATACTGTATTTATATGAAACCGGAAATGAAGGTCTCTTGCCAGGATTGAGCCTTCTAGGAATTGCTGTAATACCGTTCAATGTAAGTTGCCACATAAACTCCCATAGACCTCTGTGGTGGTAGGCATTTTGCTCATTATTTTTGTTGTCTGGTATTTCTAAATAAGTAGATTCCAAATAAATAGGATTTACAATACTGCATCATCTTCAGTTTGAGCTGTGGACATACTGGATCTCTAAATAAATCAATGACCTGAAACTGAAATAATGTAAATTCTAGGGCTTTTTAAATGTTTTTTTTTCCTCCTAAGAATAGGGAGGTATATATCATCTTGCAGTCATTCTGTGCTGCATGGCTTTTCCTATATCTTCCATTTGCTGGGTGGTTCCAACACATCTGTCTTGTTCTATTGCAGCCCCTTTTCAGTGCTCTAGACAGGGATTTTAATTGGATGCGGCAAGCCTGAGTTTATTTCCTCAGTACAAGACAGGAGGAAGGTGCTGAAAATAACATCTTTGTTATTATCTTGTCTCAGTTCCTCACTGTAATAAATTTACCTTTTATTCACTAATTTTTTTTGCCTTGGGAGATTGTTGATGATTTCTTTTTTTAACATAACACTGAAATTTAACACTGATTGCTTTCAAGGCAAAAATGACTTGGCCAGAAGATCCAAGAATGATGCTGGTGGATTGCTCTCAAGGTACTGAGAGCAAAAATAATCCTCTTTGCAGAAGATTAAAGAAATGCAATAGATACACATTGGAAGAGCTCTTCAAAAGGAGGCACTCAGGCTAACATAACTGTGTGATAAAGTAGATCCAAGTTTCTCTCCAGTGCATTCATTCTTTAGGGCATAATGTTTCCTGGCTTGCCTCAGATACTTGTGGATGCTTGAGCAGCAGATGGAGAGGTGTGAATTGTGGAATCTGGCTGTGACAGTTACAGTGCAGCGGCTGGAAATAAGTTAATACATTAATCTTCTGGTTTATTTCTTTTAGCTTTTATTTTGAGGATTTTATTTGGAATTAAGCTGATACAGTGTCAATAAATCCTAATAAACCAGAATGAGACTCTGTCCTTTTTGGAAAAGGGCTTGCAACATTTAGCTGCTACTCTAGTTTATGAACTGGGCCAGATATCACGTTGGAACAGGGACTTGGAAGCCCTGGATTCATCTCAATCCAGGCTCTGTGTGTAATGTTAATGTCTTCTGAAAAATGGGGATTTGAAAAGTAAACCAGAAAGTGCTTGGACAGATCCAGGTTCAGGTCTGGAATTGGTGCTTCAGCCCCACGTTTTGGAAGTCTGCTGTGTTTAATATTAGAAATAATAACTCACAAAAGTCTAACAGCCTGGTCTGAATTAAGGAGTTCTTTTAGTCTTCTGTTGTCTGAGAAAGACTTGTGGAATTCCTAGTGTAAATATAATAGCAGGTAATTTCTGAAATTCAATTTGAGTTTGTGGAGAGGGATGTTTTTCTAACTGTTGCTGGCAGGAATGGGATCTTGTTTACTCTTGAAATTAACTGCTATAGCAACTGGAGGTAGACCACAGTATTAAACTTCCATTTGAAAGCACTGTGTGCTTAAGACTGAGAATTTGTTCAGTTAAATTATTGTATTTCACTAATAATTTGAAATCTTTATAATTTTCTGATGGTGTAAATGTAATAGGAAATCTGAATAGAAATCTCTTCATAGATATGTTTGCTTTGTATCCTTAAAATAATTTTTAGTTGTTTTACTTGATTAGATTACATCCTTTAAAGAGAAAATTGTTTCTAATGAGGAGAAGGAGTTATAAAAGACATCTAGAATTGCATTCCAGGGGCATTAAATGAAAAATGTAAATATTATGAATAAAATATAAGGCTTAAAATGTCTCATTTGAATATCACTTACAGTACTAACTGATATGTAATTAGTTTTGCATTTGCATTCCCTTCCTTCTTTCTTTCCGTTCCTTGTTCGTTACACCTTCACTCTACCTTCACAAACTGCTTTATTCCTACGCTCATCTCAGATTATCTTTCTGTTATTCATTTGCTTGTTTGATCCCCCAAGGTATCACTGCTAAAGAAACAAAGATCATTCTGTGTGTCTGCTTTGTTGAGCCTTATTATGGTACTAATTGCCTCAAATATACTTTTACTCTTAAGAATTTGGTATAACAGGCTTGAAACACTGTTATTACAGAGCAGGTCATCTACCTGAAAGTCATTTGGGAGTGCTGCTGGATCGAGCTGAGGCTGAAATTAATTCTGTTAAACAGAAATTCGATCATGATTTAAAACAAGAAAAGCAAAAGCTTTGCCAGAAACTCATTACCAAGCGAAGGCGGGAAGTGCTACAGAAGGTAATTATTTTCAGTATATTTATTTTCAGAGGGCTTATCATGAATTAAAAATGGAATGAATTGAAAAGTAAAGTGCAATTCTTAGGACAGGGGTCAACACTGCCAGGAGCATGGATGAAAAAAAGTGTCCATTGTTTTTAGCTGTGTACTGCCGTGTGCTGTATAAATTATGTAGTAATTAGTAGCTGTTCTTTTAGAAAAACCTGCAAGAAAGTAACACAACTGGAGAAACTTGTGAAGCTCCTCTGCTTAGTCTAACCTGTCCACTGGGGTTATGGCAAGCTTCTGTAATGTGCAGACAGGCAAAGGCCAGCTGAGCTTCTGGAGTCAGTGAGGGAGATGGCACAAACCCGTGACAGTTGTCATTTTCTATGGATTTCCTGGATATGTGTGACTTGAATGACTTCTGCAACACAGTTAAAATTCAGCTAGAAAACAAAACTATTTAAAAGATGCTGTACCTGTGGCTGCGTGTGGTAGGACTCACGTCGCCTAACCTCAGCCATCTAAAAATCAAGGCTAACTCCAAGAGCTCCAGATCATCTTATATGGAAGAAGACTTGCAGGTGATCTGAGATAAATGGAAGGGAGTTCTTATCAAAAGGTCCCTGTCTGTCTCTGCCTAAAGGATGTAGAAAAAACTGTCTTGGATTAGGTGATATTTCTTTAGATGACCAAAGTTAGGTAAGATTAATTTTACCTTTTGTTGGGATATGTTTTCCAGTATTTTCTGATCTTTAACAGATAGCAGTGGAAGGAGAGACAGCAGGTGTCATGATGAAGACCTGTTTTATTTATTCTCAGTATAAGTAGCTTTGGTTTAGCTCTCCAGTGAAATTGCTTCATGCAGTAAGATGGGGAAAATAAAACTAACAAAAAAAAACCACTTTTTTTTTCCTCTCACTTTTTTTTTCTTCTTTTTTATTCTTGGTATTTAATCCAGATTCTTTTCTGGAACACTGGCAGATCATTACAGTTCAGCCAGTTGGGATTGTGTCAAACCACAAGATCACACATTTGTTTGTTGCTAGACAGAAGGGCTATCACCTAATCTAAATTATCACAGGCCTGTATTAGCCTTTCTATCTAACAATCATCTGAATGATCACAGGCCTGCTAGATGCACACAAAGTCATCATGTTGAGGGCTAGGTAAGTCACTGGACACTGAAAAGCAGTTTTGAAAACACTGAAAAACAAAAGTAAGAAATTTTGCGCTGCTATGAAATACATATTTAAAGAGCTAGAATTTGAGATGTTCCTTCTCTTAACCTCATTCCTCCTTTTGGCAACTGAATCAGCAGAAAGAGCATCGGAAGGAGCAGCTGTCACTTGGAGACCCCTTCAAAACTACTAAGGAGGTCGCTCACTACCTGAGCCACTGGAAAAATCTTCTGAGTGATCACACCGTTGAATCTGAAGAACTTACTGAAAAGCTTGACAATGAGGCCAGTGAGGAGTTGAAAGAGCTTCTGTTTAGTCTAACAGAGAAAACTGTTGAAGACCTTAAACGCGTTCAGTATGGAGTATTTGTGCAAGAACTGGTAAAGCTCAGTGTGCCAAAGATGTTCCTGCTGGAAGCTGTGGAGGAGCACAAAAAAGAGATGATTGTCAAACATGAACAGCTTGAAAGGGAAGAGCGTGACAAGAGCACGGCAGCTGAAGAGCTGCTTCAGCTCACCAGGCAGAAGCTAAGCCAAGAACTGGAAACGAGCATTTCAGAACAAAAAAAATTAAGGAGCTGGGAACAATCAGTATTCATGCAAGTATCCCTCTGCACCCTTTTCTTAGCTATTATTGCAAATAGAGATGAACTAGGAGTTACAACACCCGTTCGGGTATAATTCCTAATGATTATTTCTCTGTCAGTCACTTGGGGATTTACTTTTTTGCAAGTGCACAGCCCCTGTGGTGCCAGTGGGTGAGCCTGCACTCCTAGTGCTGCAGTGGGAATCCTGGGAAATGACAGTTTTGAAACCAAAACTATGGAGTGGTATTTTTTTAATGTCCGTTCACTCTGTGTCAGGTTTCACTTGCACATCTTTCATTATTATTCTCAATCTGTTCTCAGAGGTTGAGCACTTTGGAAATGTCATTTAGTATGTCAGGCCTAATTAGAGTCACAGAATGGTTAGTTTAGAAGGGACCTTAATGATCATCTAGTTCCAGCTCCCTTACCCTGGGCAGGGACATCTCCCACTAGACCAGGTTTTGTAAAACCCCATCCAACCTGGCTTTGAACGCTTCCACATCCAATTAGCACAATGTCCGATTTCAATATATTCCTTCCAGCGACATGTCAGGCCTTACTCGCGGGGTTTGTTTTAAGCTCAGCCCCAGTATTTCCACATGTTTTATAAATACAGAGTGTGATAGCCTACCTCTCCAGCTCATGGGCTCCATGCATCAATCTTGGCTGATTGCAGCTTTAGGAGAAGTAACTGGAATGGGCAAACCTGTATTGGTCTGCCCCAAGAGCAACCAGTACTGGGCATGAGAGACTGAACAGAGTTGGGGGGGTGGGAGCGGGGAGCATTAGTAAAGGTTTCTCCTTCATACATCTTCTTTAAAGCCAATCAGATTTGCATGGGCAGTTTTGTCCAGACAGCGCCTTTAGAAGTTTGTCTGCTGCACAGTGTAAAACCATATAACAGGAATATAAAAAGAAAGCTTGCCTGTTACATTTTCTTTGTTAAGAAAAAAATCCACTTGTGTCTTGTTTTGGTTCTAGTTTTAAGGACTTTGTATTACATTCAGCATTTTAAATACTTTTCTATAAGCCATTTCAATGTATTTTCTAGCTTGTCTTATTATCTCTTATTTACATTGCTGACAACAGACCTGCACAAGCAGGGAAGTAGATTGTATGACCCAGGAGGTCTTTCCTGTTTCTAACTTACAATTCCATGATAATTTTGTGCCAGACTTCAGTGTCACCTCTTGTATTTGTTAGATGGTATCTTTATTTACAGCAACAGTAAGCCATTTGGATTTTTTCAGTAAAATACTGTAAAAAATGCAGCATTTGCACAACTGTCCTATCAGAAGCCCCTTAAAATCTGTCACTGTCTTTATGTTCAGTCCACTGTCTGTCAATTTTGGTATTTCAATGACAGATGCTAGCTCTCGTGTTAATATTCTCATCAGCTATCTAGTTTTCACAAAGAATTATTTTGATTGATAGCTTTTCATTTTTGTTGCTTATCAAAGAGACCATGAGTTAGTCCAAAATATTTATGAACATCATTAACATTTAAAGTCCTTTTTAAACATAGACATGACAAAACTGTGACCATATATTCTTTTATATCTCTGTCTTCGTATCTGTATGTATGGATACATAGTATGGATTTTCTTCTAAAAGAAAATGAGAAATGGTTAAGTATACTGTAAGAGCTTTCTGGGACTCATATTGCCTTAAAGTAGGTAATTTTTTGACGAGAAAAACTTCATGCATTAATTCTTTTTTAATTTGGGATTAGCTTTACTTTGCTGAATCAGTAAACAGAAATAAGGACTTCTAAACTCAAAAATACTTCAGTGAAATGATGAGGTGGTATAAGCCTGTGATGTACTGAATAAAAGCCTCAGTCCTAATGGGACATACAATATAATATATTTTTAAAAGGAAATACTTTTTAAAAAAATATGCTGTTCATGCTTTAAATATGAATACATTTTTTGGGAAATAGAGAAAATTTCCAAACAAAAAGTTATGCTATTTTTATTAAATACTCTTAAGGAAATAGTTCAGTCACCAGATAAGATGAATGTAATCTAAGGTTAGTCACAACTGGAAGATGAATTTAGGCTTTAGCATGCTTGATTTTTAAGTCTGCTTCAGCTTGACCTGAGGATCAGTTCCCCAGATGACTATGTTGAGAACCTTCCTTCTACAAAATGGGAACTCTGAGTGATTCAAATTACTGCTAAAATATATTCTGTGTTGTTCCGACTGCTAAAAGCTTTTTCACAAAGAACAGCTGGAACCCTTGTGACTTGGTGATGGGAGGGATGACATAGATGAGTTTATAACAAAGAGAGACTTTTTTATTTCATTTTTTTCCCCTCTCAGTAGCTAAGTGCTGGGAAACAGCACAGGGAAGCTTTACGGGAAGCTTTTATCTCTATTTCAGCCCTAAGTTCACGGTTTGTATTCTCTGAAGAGATGGAAGGATTCTGTGCATAGGAAATGTGCTAAACGTTATTTATTTATTAAATATTCAAAAAGTGTTTCCCCTTGAAAATGAAGTTTTACAGTCCAGGAAGTTCTGTATGCAGAGTTTTAAACTATCCTCAAGGATAATTTGAACATACTGAGTAGCTCCGTCCTCTGTGTGGAATCATTAACTGATATATGAATAAGGCAAAAAAGGGTGATCATTGTCCTGTAAAGTATTTGTGTGTGTGTTGCTTATATTTTATGCAATATTGCCTATATCACTGAACAGCAGATGTCTTTTGTTTTTTTAACAGGCAGCTTCTAAGTTTACCCCTCTCACTGTCGGAAGAGGAATTGCTTAGAATGAGGCAAGAGCTGCACTGCTGCTTCTCTCAGGTGGACAGCAGCTTGGCTTGGCCCAAGATAAGAGCAAGAACCTTGCTTCAGGCTTTGGAGATGGAGCAGAGGGACACAGAGGTGCTGAAAGTCGATCAGAATTTAGCAATGACCAGTAAGCAGGTGGGAATGATATAGGATCAGTGTGGGGATGTGCAGGGGGGGTTCATGCAGGTTGTTGGCCTTGGCTGCAGATATGGTTCTGCGGTTTCTTCAGAGGTGCAATAGAAGTGCACACTGCTCCTGTCTGTGTAGATCAGTGGACCTTAAAGTTAATTGTTTGGGCAGCAGTTCAATAAATATAGTTTTTTCGCATACATCTGCATATTTCTGCTGATTGTGTGTCATCCAGCTGTCACAAGAAGAAGGCATAGTTACAGAGAAGCAGATGGGTGGCCAAAAGGGGCTGCACCTCTGAGAAGAGTCCACTGACATGCCAAAAGTTTGAGCAGTGCGGAGCCTGCCTCTGAATATTAGGGACAAGTTGGGTTCCTTTACAGCTCAGACTAAGATTTCTCTGGCAGCCCTTAAAATTAGTAAATTTGACACTAAATCAAGGAAAGATTTAGGGAGTTTCTGTAGGGGAATGTCCTACGATGTCTTGTCCATTTAGGAAAGTAAAGTTCCTGAATTAGCTGGTCTTTCTTGGCAAGAATTTGGGCTTGATTTCTGTTTCTTCTTTCCAAAAGATTTGGGTGTATACAGAGGGTTAGGTTTTGGTTTGTTTGGGTTTTTTTCAGATATGAATATGTAGAAGATGAGGCATACTCACTCAGAGAGATATTCCCAACAATAAGTTTATCTGTCTATCAAATCTAGCACTTCTTTAAATAATTCTGTGGGGGGTGTTTAGTTCCTTTAGTAAAATGTGGAATCGTAAATTATTTTCAGTTCTTACATAGGAGGGGGGGCAGGGCAGGGGAGGTGTTTCCTTTATGAATTGTATCTGGTACCATCATAAAAAGAGGACTTTCCCTTGCTTTGTTATGGTTCAGCTATGTTTTCTAAATGTGTAAACTAACTTGGGTTAATTGTACTAGAAATCAGCCCAGTTCAAAACCTTAATTTCTGAAGTATTAAAAAAAGGAAATGACTTTGCAAAGCCTTACAGTTGAACAGATGTTATCATTTCCCCAAGAGTACGCTATTCTTAGTTGATATTCTTGTAAAGAAATATAAAGGTCAAGAATAATTTGATTACATGGAACGATGCCCCTTAATACTATCATGGTTCATTTGTGATTCATATACTGTGTCTTGAAAACAATGTAGTTCTTAAATTAATATTCTTTGTTCATTTTTAACCATGCTGAAGAGACAACGTATCAGTTAAAATCTCTTATTATCACTGCTAAAGCTTGTTTAAAATCAAAATTATGTGCTAGCAGCTCTCACAGAAAGGATGAATATATAATTCTACTTGAAAGAAATTAAAAAATAAATTTTCAACTTTGAATGTCTGAAAGGAATCTTCTGAATGAATAGGGAGCACTGTCATTTCAGAATTTTTTTCTCAGTGAAAGTCATCTTTGCCAAGTTTTTCATTAATTGGTGGATCTGCCAATAATAGCAAGTAATAGTCTTAATGCTAGCATCCTCGTATATCTCTTAAAAATAAAGCGTTTTGTGCTCATCTTCTTACAGCAGCATTCTAAAACGAAAACACCAGGATCCAGGAATAGAAGTAAGATAGATATTCTGAAGAAGTCTTTACAGGACAAAATTATCATTTATGAAGACTCAGTGAAAGACGAAAATTTGAATAAGGTAAGTGCAAACTTTCTGTACTGAGGTCAAAACCTACAACTTTAGTAACTAAAAAATGACCGTTTCCTATCAGTGTGAATACGAACCAGACAAAAAAGGCATAAAGTGTGGTGGCATGATGCAACTCTCTACTTTCACCTGCATTTATCAAGATGCTGTATTTCAAGCTTAATAGTTTTTGCTTTGTTTTAATTTTTGCATCTTAGTTACAGAACTGATTTCATGTCTTGCCCTTTTTCCTTCCGGTGGTTCTGGTGCTTGGCATATGCATGATTGCAAGACTCCCCTAGATCCTGTGGTTTTGTTAGTAAGGCTTTCAAAACATGGAAGGTGCTTCACAGCATATTTCAGATGAACAAGGTTTAGTTCTTGGACCTCTCCTAATGCTACTGAAAACCCAGAAATGGGTTCTTAGATCCAGTGGCTTCTTGGGTAGGGGCTGAGTTTATTTGTATGGAGCTTATTGAAAGGAGCCTTGATTCCGGTGGGCATCTTTTTAAAGGCTTGCAGCCCCTTTCTAACGTTAATCTTTAAGGAAAGAATGGGACCAGTGCCAGTATGGGATTTTGAAGGCTTTTTCCTTCTCTGCCAGCAGATATTCCATGAGGTCTTGTTTGTATTCTTTAACCTTTCCCTCCTTCGCTTTACCACTTGCAGAATATGGGTATTATTACTTTTGTATATCAGAGGAACATAACAATGATAACTGTGTTAGACATAAGTGGTGCATAGCTCCAAGAACTATGCAAAACAAGCAGGTGTCATTCACAGTTAAAATTTGCACATTAAAAATAGTTTCTCAAATTATTGCAATATCAATTTTAGTACTAATTTGGAGAAAAATCTGTTTTTGCACGTCTTTCCTATGCTTTTTATACTTGTATCCTGAGAAATGAAAACTGCTGGTTCAGCACTTTCACTGAGAAATAATTTATTTTGTAAGAGCAACACATGGTTAGTGTTGGTTGCACGTGATAAAAGCAAATGTTTAACTAGTCCAGCACCCAGCCTTTGAAAGTGAGAGCAGATGCTTGGGCAAAAATGCAACAAGTGAGCAAGTGTGTTCTAGCACTCTTTAATAATTGAATAGCTCTGGTCCAAGAATACCTTAATCCTTTAATGGAGGCATTTAAAATTTTAGCTTCAATACCTAATGCCCTGACCTCCAAAATTTAGAATTTTTTTGTACTGTTACTTGAAAGTACAACAGAGTATGGGCTAAGCTCTTATGTTACAAGACATACTGAATATTTGTTTGGTATGAATATTGCCTTACATTTTTGGTAGAATCTTGTTTTAGAATTGTAAAGTTAGCTTCTCTAAGCCTCGTTGTTTAAATTTTATGTGCACCATCTGGCATACCTGTTGTTCTAATGCATGGTTGCGCATTAGTTATAAATACCTAAATGCTTTGGGCTTTTCACAATAAGGAAGCTTGGAAAACAGTTAGCTCGCACATTATTGTTAGGACACAGAAGTATAAGCAACAAACCTTATGTTGATCACAGAAGTAGAGTTTCTTTCTTTTGGCTGTTGCAATCTATTACATCATTCCTCAGTTAGAATCTTACAATTCTACATTTTGCATTAATGTGAACACTTTTTATCATCTCACTCAAAATTAACCATCTGAAGTTGCACAGCCAATTCAAGGCAGGGAAAAAGGACTATGGAGCAATACAGCTTTGCTGTTATTTCTCCTGCCTTCACTGCTGCAGACTCCACAGAGTGGTGTGAGTTCTGTCTCACTACAGATGCCTGTGAAATGGTTTGCAGCTAATGCTTATGAAAGGAGCAGCAGGATGCATGTTGTAATACTGTAAAACAGGCATGGCAAAGAGGAACAACTAACAGCTTGTAGGCAGGAGGTAGTGAGCTGGGAGGCCACGGCAAGAAGTTTGAAACCTAGTCTTGGAGCACCTGGGAGTATCATGGATCTCACTATGAAAATCTTCAAAAGTAGACTGTATCTACTTTTGTGTTTCATAGCTGTTTTGAGCTGTTGTGTGTGCGGAAGTAGCTGTTTCTTTCTGAAATAGCAGTTACCTATCTCAGAAGAAACACACTGGTAAAAATACTGATGTTCTTTAATCTGTTTTGCCTGCTGGGCTTAAAAAAACCAATAATAGTACTTGCGTGATAAAAGTCTTTGGGATTGCAGATAATCAATTCCATTTTCAGATTTTTCCCTTTATTTGTAATATTTAGAACTGAGACAACACTAGTTAGCAATTAGTCTGAACTAAATATGGAGTTTAGAAATCGGTGCTTTCAAGCAATGGACTAGTAGTGCATCTACAGTATTGGCATTTTTTTTGTGTAGTTTAGGTGTTTCAGGTGGAATCAGCAGCAAATATTCAGACTTACGGGAGTGGATTTATCATAAACAAAGTAGTTTGACACTCTAATAATATGTCAAATAGTACAATGTCAAGCAGTATTTTACAGTCTTTTTTTGGTATGGTAACAGACCAGGGGGTATTAGTCCAGAACTAGTTTATAATTCAGTTCGTAATCAATATTTGTTCCAGCTTCTAGTGAAATCACCTTCTGTGTCATGGTGAAGTCAGATCTACTTGCAAGCTTTGATTTTGACAGATTTATTTCAGTTTGCAGAGCTGTGATTTCAGAGCTGGCGAGGCAGAAAGAAACTCGGGTGGCTCGGAGTAGATAGAAGTATCAGTTGAGTAATGCAATATTTTCTTTAGTCAAGAGCAGTTAATTTACTGTATAATGTTGAACACATGCTGAATGATAAAGCTGAACATCATTCCCATAGAATCGTAGAATAGTTTGGGTTGGAATGGACCTATAAAGGTCATCTAGTCCAACCCCCCTACAGTAAGCAGGGACACCTTTAACTAGATCAGGTTGCTCAGAGTCCCATCCAACCTGACCTTGATTATTTCCAGGGATGAGGCATCTGCCACCTGTCTGGGAAACCTGTGCCAGCGTTTCACCACCCTCAGTGTAAAAAAAAAAAAAAAAAATTCTTATAACTAGTCTAAATCTGCCTTCTTTTAGTTTAAAGCCATTATCCCTTGTCCTGTCATGACAGGCCTTGCTAAAAAGTTTGTCCCCATCTTTCTTATAAGCCCCCTTTAAGTACTGAAAGGCCGCAGTAAGGTCTCGCCAGAGCCTTCTTTTCTCCAGGCTGAACAACCCCAACTCTCTCAGCCTGCCCTCATAGAAGTGCTCTATCCCTCATATTTGGGCATACTTAATGTTTGGCTTTGTACTTAGTAACATGCAAGTAGTATCTAGTTTTGCAGTTTGGACTATAAAATTTACAATTCATGGAAAGTACTGAACATATTATGTAAACTCCCTGTTATTTGAAGTGGTTGACAAAAAAAGTAAGTGTTTCTGTCATTGATGGCATCTCTTTTGCCTTTGAATTCAGCTGCAATTAAAATATACATTCCTGTCTCCTTATACATGAGCTTGAGTTGTCAAACTGCATTTTCATCCTGATCCATTATTCATTTTAATGGGTTCAAACTTACACTAAAGGTGATCACTCATTTACTCATTCATCTATTCATTATTCATTCATCCATCCCCAGATTTCATGTATGTATAATTCATTTAAAATCCTTGTGTCTGAAACTGAGCCTCCTGTGAAGAGCAAACTTTTAAATTCAGTTGTGTGCACAAACCTGTCAAAACCTTTGTGTAATTTTTTCATCTGTATTTTTAAAGCTTTATAGCACATCCTGTTCCTAAACTACAAAGGCAGCCTTCAGATATTGCTTACTAATTTTGTGTCATATAAAACAAATCATATCTCGGGCATATATTTTCCCCTTTTTTGAGATACCGCCTGCCAGAATACACCCATTTTTACAGTATCTTAGACGCGTAAATAAAAGCTGGAAGAAAAGGAGGACCAGCTTGTCAGTGTGTCTTATGTTGTCATAACTCATTCAACTTAGTAGTGTTGTAGTAATTTCTATTAGTTAGGAAGCTGCCCTAATACATTGAGTTTGGAGCATCACATTGACTCTAAAGTATTAGTCCTTTTGAAAATGCACCTATTTACTTCTACGCAGATGGGGCTGTCTGAATTTTTTTTCCCATTCCTTGAATAGGTGCTATTGTAATGAAAATCATAATATAAATCATATAGTCTCTTGCGACAAAACCATTAGTTTTTCTCATCCATCTTCATTTTCCTGCTTTTAGGTAAACTCAAAAATTAACGTTGCCAAAGTTTTGAAAGGTCGCTTGTGGCACTAGCTGTCCAACCTGGTTCATTTCTAACATGAATTGCCCCTTAAAGTGATGTCTGCTGTAGCGATGCATCTCCCTGAACAACTTGCTAGATAGCAGCTGTTGTTAGCGAAGTATTACGTGGCTGGCTGAATCGGATATAAATCCCTTGCCTTCCTTTAGAAGATCTCTCTTTTAGTATTTGTTAACCTGTCACATTTACTGTTAAGGGCTCGCTTCCGTTCCATCCTTTCTTTAAGAATCACCTAAGAGTGCAACAGCTTTCACCAACAAAAAGGAGGGAGAGGGCAAGTCAGTGGAAACTTCACAACTGAGACCTTTAAAGAAGGTCAGTCGGACCATATGGCTCTGAAAATTGCTAACTGTTTTTGATTGGCTTGTGTTACAGTTATCAGTAGTGTAACAATTAATTCAACGTGTCTTTCAAAACAAAAGCTTCAGTCTTATTTGAGAAATTAGTCTTGTGCACAGGCTTTTGAAGAAAGATTTTAATTGTTATTATTATTTCTGGTTTAAATATTTGCCTTGTCACAGAGGCATGGAATAGTTTGCTTCTAGGCCTTTGTCTTATGTCACTAGCTCATAAGAATATCTTAAAATAACACTTCAGATTTTGAAAATAAATTTGCTTTGACAAGATAAATAAACCAAACCAACCAACAAGACCCCCAAAAAACCACTGAGTTAGGGTGGGAATGGCTGTCTTGTGCAGTCTGTATTAAAGTTGTGACCTGTAGAATGTGCTGCAGAGATGTTTTTATCTTTGATTTCTGATCAGTGCTGGTAGAGAACACCTTCACATGCATGTACACTGTACTGTGAGCTTAAATAGGAGATAACAAAGTTATTTGCTTTTCCGTAAAAAGCATTCTACAAAAAACAAAAGGCCTCAAATTCACTTTAATAGGTTTCTTGCCTGCCTGCAACGAACATAGAAGATAGACATAAAAAAACCTATTATAATTTACTTTTCCTACTGAAACATAGAAACAAGTAATGCATATTCTATCCTAAGGTAAATGTTACCTGCTTTTTTGAAAAGTACTTGAAGGCAGCTCTGCTCTTTTTCCATAATTCCCAATTTTGGCCATCTCTTTTGCTTTTCCCTGGAGATCTCTGCCCCCTGTGTTCAAAAATAGCAGCTTATTTTTTCACATTTTGGTTACCGTATTTCCAGTACGACCTCTCAGTTGAATTCTCCTAACTCAAATATCCCATATGTTTATTTGTAACCCATATGCTTAGTTATTATTTCATGTCACACATCAACATCATTCAAGATACATTTGTTAGATTAACAGTAATGTTGAGAGACAACGTCTGTCTTTTTAGGATGGAGATTTATTAAAGATACCAAGAAAATGAATCTTGTAGGATGACTTCTTACTCTTATGTTCTAATTGGCTTACTTCATGTTAGTAAAAAATATTTCCTGAAGGTGACCTTCCATCTCTTGCATTCAAGGACATTCCAGATGATATAATGAAGACTTTGGAGAGTATCACATGAACATGAATGAGAATATCACAAGCATATGTGGTTCCAAATCACATTTTAAATTTAACTGTATCTACTGGATAATAGAATTTGGATGATACACAATCGCTCTTAGCCGGTCCCATATCAATAAAATTTCCAGAGAAAATTCATGGGCATCATGTTACGTATTTATCATCTTAGGGATCTAAAAACTTCGTGGAAGTCTCCTTAAATGCTCCTTTAAAGCAATCATGAATAGAGTCAATAATGTATAATTCCAATTAGCATGAATAGAAAGCTAATAAGGTTTTAATATCTTGAGTACACACCACTTCTATTTGTGCAAAGATATTCTGAGAGGCAAAATCAGGTCTTGTGCCGACGGAAAGCCATACAGTGTCTAAAGACTACAGTTGACCTTTACCCTGCTTTGTGCTTGGACGGCAGATACTGTTGGTCTTTATTAGTCTTATTTTATAGACTGCTAAAACTGTAGAGAGATTAAGACTAAATGTATAAAGGTACACCACAGGATGCCTACCACGTTAAGGCACTAACCGTGTAGGTATCTCAATTAAATAGGAATGTTCATCTCTGTCTGCTTTTTAAAAGGAGGCCAAATTTGATGGTGTAAATACTTCTCCATGGAATGCGAATGTGAGTACCTGCTCTCAGGTGCCATGATGGTAGTAAACTTAACCCAAGCTTACTTAAAAGTTTTTGATGGCTGTGGTTCTTCCATTCTGTCACAAGCAGTAGTTACTTGAGTGCTGCTGTTAAAATACATAATACTGGAAAGTTCTGAAAATGACAATTTGGTTACTCTATGAAACCTATTAGATTAGATTTGTCAGGACTAAAAGACAATTTAGAGATGGAGTGTGGAAAAAACCCTGTGCTCTGATACCCAGCAGTGTATAGATGGGTTGTTTCTGTGCTTAGCTTTATTCTAAATCCAATGTGTAGGGCAGCAGTTGATAAAAACACCAAGCAGTGGAGTTGGAGCTCTTATGGTTGTATGTGCTTTTTCTGTGTCTTCTCTCTCTTACAATCCAAATTTTGGGCCTGGGTGGATAATACAGGGACAGAGAATAAAAGCACACTGATAATTATTTGCTGTCTTTGAGGATTCAGCTCCCCAAACATTAGACAGTGAAAGTAGCCATTATTGTCTAACCTAGACACCCTCACTTATATGTCAAATTTTTCAGGATATGAAACATACCAAGTATTACCTTTTTTGTAGTCTTTTTCTGCAAAGAGAACACAGAGTGAGAAGCCCAGATGGAAGCATCTAAAGAGGGTAATTGCAGCTGGCTACTATCCATGATGCCCTGCATAAAAGTGGTCACAGTGCAGTATTGCTGGCTGTGAATGGCAGTGGTAGAGGATGGAGAACTCATCAGTCACGTTGCATTTGATGCTGTGCTTGCACGTGCCCTGGTTGCCTTTCACCCTTGGATGGTTTCTGTGGGTGTCCCATCAGATGCGTGGCAGCAACATAGTTATTGAGTTAAAGCATTTTAATTTAATCCTGTTTAATGTCCATTCAATACAGTTTTAATCTTGTATGAAATCCATTACCAGTAGATTCTTGATTTACAGTTTAACTTTGTTTTATGTAAGAGGATTTTTGGTTATTTGCTTAAAGAGCAGTAGGTTGAATTTTGTTGGTCAGTATTAACTGACACCAATTTTAAGCTAAATACAGTCTTTCTATAAATTTTGTATTTTTGCTAAACAGAAGGATGTATTTTATCTTCCCATTTAATCAATCACATAGGTAATCTTAGGTTTATTTATATTCTTAAGTTTTACTGTTACTATATTAAACATTATGGACCCTCTACTTTAGATTAGTATTTGATATTAAAGTTATGACTGCCCTAAAACAAAGCCTTGTCTCTTTGAAATATATGACCTTACAGTAATTTTTTTTATAACTTTAACATGGTAAAAGCTTGGAACTTAATGTTAAAAGTACTTCTCAAGACAATGTATTACACTATAAGATAACAGCATTGATTTCTTTGCTGCTTTAGTCCTGCTTGTTACTTACAAAGTAGTAAAATCATCGGTGTCCATGTGAGATTTTCTGTTAATGTTGTTATCCTTTGTGTTTTTGTGTGTTTTAGGTTAAGTTTGAGTTGCTGCTTGAGCGAGAGTGTCAGCTACGCGATCTGGAAAATAAACTCGGAGAGTATATTGCTGCTTTAGCCTTTCAAAAGACACTTAAAAAATCCAAAATGTTGGAGCTGTATACTGCTGTCATAAGCGTACAAGCATTGCTCTTTGAACAAATGAGCGCGTCAAAAGCCCTGTCAAAATTGGAATGTATTCAGATTTTAGAAGCACATAATCCTGTAAGTAATGAAGTTGTGAAAAGGAAAAAGTCCTGTTAGGAATTGCAGTAGCTTATTTGACTTCGATTTAGCTGGGATGGTTTGCAGCTCCTGGTATAGTCCAGCCTTTAATTTCTGTGACTATGTGGACTTCAATGCACTCAGTAAAAGAAATAAAGAGAAGAAAAATATTACAGCCAAGGAAGATTGTGTATTATTATTATTTGTTTTTATTATAGTAGCATCCAGAGATCTACAGTCAGAAAGAGCAGTATTTTGGTAGCTAATTAATACTAAAGTTTTATTGATTGTAAGGAAGACAGTCGGAAGGTGGTTGTGAGCCGTGACTGGGATAGTGTGTAAGTTGTCATGACTACGTTACAAAATTGTTCACGTTGCAGTGCTATCCATATGGTAAAACCCATAACCACACAATATGCTTCAGTCATCAAGTTTTTAAGGATTATATATATAGCACCTACCTGTCTGTCTCTTTCCAAGCATGCTCATACAGTTTAAATAGTAGACACACTGGAAAGGCCTCTTCCCTTCATTGTATTTATTACATACTTGGATTGTGCCAGTTTTCTAATCCTTTTTTAATACCTCAGTCCTCTGTATGCATAAGGATTTTTTCTTTTTATATCTGCTATTTGCAACCATCCCAGTGAGGCTTGGGAGAGCACTGGAGTAGAACAAACAAAATGGGTTTTTAAGAGCAAAACCTCTTTGCTAGAGGGCATCATTTGACAGTTATTGCTGTGAAAACTCCTGGTTAAATTTTAATGCTCTCATCTGTGCAGTTTCTCTTAGAATGGCAGTTAGAATGCTTACATGCTTCCAGTTTTCTTAAATTTGTATTAAATCTGTAGGAAATCTTGCAAGTTGTATGAAGACAGAGTATTAAAAAATAATTGGTACTATCTAATTATAAAAAAATAATCTGGAATTATTGTCTTGTATGCAGTAAGCGTATGAGATCTCTGCAAATAGGTTACTTTAGCTTCTCTGTCCTTGAGCAGATGAAGAAAAAGAATTGAAGGAGAGGCGGAAGAGAGACCTACAGCAGCTAACACTGGATTCTTTATCCAGTGTGCAACAAGAACTAAGTTGAGCTCTATTTGGGGGGAAAAATATATATTTTAGGCATTGTTTAAAGTGCCTGTTAGGTCTGGCTTACAGGGATTGTTTCCTGGTGATCACACCCCTCCCTCTTGCTGTGTTTTTGGCTACTCCTTTGTCCCTCTGGCTTGCAAGTTTTAACACTTGTTACTTTGAAACACATATATGATATTACATAGGATTCTAACACTGAGGACATCAGTGATAGTTTTACCAATTGGTGAAACTAACTCGGCCAGGTAGACGTGAAATTTGCTTCATCCCCTTAGAGATAACAAGATAATACTTGGTTTTGATGTGAGGAGAGTGGATCTAAGCTCCAGTGTCAAATCTTGTTGACCGGGGAGCAGGCACTTACTTACAGATGCTGTGCTCCAATGAATCTCTAGTCTCAATACAGTTGATGAGGTCAAGGAATAGATTAAAATTCAGCATTTTCTCCAAGGTACAGGTTAGGAAATAGGGCACTGAGATATTAAGCAACTTAAAGCTTGAGAACAGACAACAATGACATTGGAAAAGTGGAATATGAAGCCTTCCTTCTGATGTCTAGTTTGATCAAAGAGAGGCCTCTGGCATGAGGGATCTGGTCGACTTAAGACTTTGGGTTTTAACCCTTTGATTTTTAGAGCATTGTATTTTAACCCTGATTTTATCACACTAAATGTGAATTACTCTTTTAACTTCAAACCTCTTTAATATTAGCTGTTGATTCAGTATAACTAAAACTAGTCAGTCTGAATTTCTTGAGCTGTTCCAGTGGCTTTATTCAGCTTATAGATGAATTCTAATGATGCCATTCTTTTGTTTGCATCTCAGCCATGCTGGTAGTGTACTTTCTAGATGTCCTCTGCAGTGGAAAGTTTCAGAGAGCATCAACCTTTAACACAATGAAAATATCTTGAACACAATGAAAAATCTTTAACACAATGAAAAAGAAAGACTCGTATCTTTCAGCATTGTTCTGATATTCATAGCGTGCAAGTCATATTTACTGAAGCCATGCAATGAATTGGAAAGTGTAATCACTGCAAGTGGCCAGATAGAATGAGAAATGAATAAACTAATATCAGAAATTCTGATACCATCTTTTTTCTTCACTCCAAATGTAATTTGCTCTTCCAAGTTAAATCATGACTTTTTATCATTACGTGTTTTCAACTTCTAGGAGACTGAAGAACTTGACAGGAAGCTGGAGTATGAGATGTTGCATAAGGACTCGGCACAGCAGCATCTAATGAGTAGGCAGAGGTGGACTCCAGATGGATTGGGACTTTCAAGTGAAGCCGTGGAAACAAATGAAGACAGACAGGTGACAGTTCTGCTTAGACAGGCCATGAATAAATGTAGGCAAATTATAAATCTGCACCAGCAAAGGTAAGTTCTTTGGTCTCAGGTTTTACTCAGTTACTGCAGTCCTTATAAGCTATAAGATATCACAGAGAAACAGCAGGATGAATGTTCTGCTGTGTCAAGGAGGGAGTATACATCTAGGAACTGTGCATTTTTGTGATTTGGCCCAGAGCATAACTGTGGAGTCTTGGGAATATTTAAATAAGAAACATGAAATAGTAATAGCTTAGTTACATATAGATTGTAATGTGTTGCATGGCAATCACCATTTCTTGATGGGGACAGTGGAAATATAACAGTACTCCTTAGCAGCAAGGAGGAAAAGAAATTTGGTCCTGTTCCTTTGTCTCCCAAGAAGATAGGTAAGGATTTCAGTGAAACCTGATCTGCTGGGGTCACAGGAAGTACCTGAGACAACTTAAATTGATTTTCTATCTTCACTGCCACACTGTAGACTGAACATGCAGTCATTTTTGGTGGGATATATAAACTCTTCTTCACAGACAGGCTCAATTTCACTTTTCCCTTACCAGCTTTTAAGAAAAGATATTGGTAACAAAAAACCCCAGTTGCCTCTTTTATACATACCTCATCAGGAGGTATGCAGAAATATGTCTTGTCATTGAAGGTTGCCTAGCAAAAATTGGTGATAATTTGCGAAATTGCAAAGTACTGTACTATATTCATTAGGGTTACAGGAGTTAGAAATTACATTTCCATATGTATTGTGCAGTATTAAAAGCCTACCACATTTCAAGGATCATGTAAGATCCTGAGAGCGTGCTTTCCATTATAAGAAGGGTTTTCCGTTAAACAATTGATATATTAAAAATGGCTTTGAGTGGAGTTATTGCACTGTTAAGTCTGTTTTAATTCTGAAAGGGATGGAATTCTACTTGATGTCAATTAACAGCTCTCCTGTTGCAGAAGTAAAGAGTCCCTAGAAGAGTAGACAGGTTACTAGCTTGTGGCTACTACTGTAGAGATATATCAGTGAAGGCTTCAGAGAAACTGCAACTAGTCTTTACTATTTACCTGACAACGTAAGAAACAAGTTTTGTGCTTTTCCCAAATGATATGAGGATGGCTTCATGATTTGGTCCAGAAGCAAAAAAAATCACCAGTAGTGAGGATGTTAACTGTTTACCACTATATTCCAGTAACAGAAAGATCCACAACTTGCCGTAAAGTGTAGTGATAAAATTCAAAAAGAGGGGACAAATTCAATCACGCTGCTTTGCAGTGCTTCTGGATTTGAATTGTGTGGAAGAGTGTTTACTTGGTGGTTCAGGAAAGAAGGGAGGAGAAATTGGTTTATTTTAGAGGTGCTGCTCACCCAGCTTTGCTGACAGAAAGATACACTTCCTGATGGATGACTTTCAGATATTGTTTCCTGTAATACAGTCATTGGGCCTGGGAAGATTACAGTGTTAATTCTGTCTTTCACTTCAGTTTGAGAGATGAGCAATGGAATTGTGTGGTGCTTGAAGATCTCCTGGAAAATATAGAAATGGATGCATTTTTGGCACTTTACAGTCAGGTAAGCATGAAATTGAACAAAGCTTCCAGGTTTAAATTACAGCTATATCTGGAAATCAGCTTTTCTTCTTTTTTGGGAACTGATACAGCTGCATTTGGAATGACTATCTGCTAATAGTTGCTACCAGTTCTGGTGTTTGCAGCCTGTATTGTCATTCACTTCGGCTAATTCTGACCTACTTTCAGCCTTTTGAATTTTACTGAGTTATACTTCTTTTTGTTCACTTACAGATCCTTTCAAGGGGTTGTACTGTTGCATTTCATTCTGTGGAGAACTAGATTGCCTGAGTTTCTGGTTTACAGTCTGATTTTCATGTAATGAGACAAGGGTTTTGTTTAGGTTTTAATCAGTGTTAAGAATGATTTGCATTGATTGTGTTACAAAATTAAATGATAGGACTGCTAGTTAAATTTTCTAGTATCATTACTCGTATTGTTTTCAAAAAGAACATCACCTCTTCAGGTAATTTGCTGTCTGTTGGCTGCCTGTCAGTCACAAAAGGCATTAAAAATGAATCGCTGCTGTCCTCAAGTTTTATCTGCAGGTCTTAGTTGAGATATGTAGCTAGCCTCAGAAAGAGACTTAGTGTTCCAGCTTTTTGCATCCAAGTATCTTGCCTCTTTGGGACAGGTGGGGTCACAGTCACCTGTATCATAAATTGGGAGCTTCAGAGGTCAGCAGGCCAAGGAGGAACCACTTAGACTAAGGATCTGTCAGCTCTTCCAGTGTCTTAGCTTGTTTCTGCTCAGTTTTCTGACTCTTCATCCTCTCCTGAGTTAGATGTCTATTTGAGGTCAGCTGCTGTTATGAAGAATTGGAGCAAGACTGTCTGTGTTAGGAGATTCACCTGGAAGGTAGCACATGTTTTCAGGTCCTCACTCTCTGATTTGGGTAAGGAATTTGCATCATGATCTCTTAAAGCTCAGAGGAGTGTGATAATCACTTCCGTCTCTGCTTCTTGTGGGGACACTTGGGTTCCATTCAGAGTGGAGTCCTTCTGTGAGCCTCGCTGGAAGAGACATATCTCTGAATATTTGGCAACCTGATGACTAAGGTGCTGTCCTGGAATGGAAGATCTCACTTTGTGGTAATGAATTAAATCAGGCACAGTGGGAATTCAAACCTCATCTTAACACTTTCCAAGAGCATCGTATCCTTTGGATATAATAATATTAACACCAAAACACCATTCTAGTGTGTCTTAGAGTGTAATGTTTGAAGGTGTTTTCATGACCAGTGTTAACCAGCCTTCCAGTTTAAAATACAAGTTATGTGTTCCCTTAGAGTTTAGGGGTTTTTTAGTATTATTATTTTCCTTTTTGATTTCCTTCCTGCCTTCTGTTGCAATTGCGTGTTTTTTAAACCCAGCTTGCTACCCTGTTGGCCTTGACAGTTTGGGGTATCTTAAGCGGATGTGGCTGTCGGGAGCTGCTGAACTCTGTCCCAGCCTCAGTTCCTTCTCACTGTTTTCTGCCTCCATGGCCTACTGCACATAGAGCTCCTAATGTTTTATTTGGAACTCACAAAAGTAGCATCCTGCTGACACCAATAAAAATTCCTGCTGCGGGCCTTTGTAGGGTGCTTATGATGTAAATATTCACATGATGGTGAATTTTAGTCTGATTATTTCTTTATAACTTTAGACTTTATTATTAACTTTAGTTATGTTCTTTATAACTTGATAATCTTTAACTTCTTTAAAATAACTTGCATAATGCTGATGAGAGCACTATTTTCAGTTACCTATTCAGTTGTGGAATGGTCATGTGCGCAATGACAGCTGTAACACTTTTAGGAGGCGATACTAAATTCGAGGCTTTATTTACCCATTTGTAGTTGCAGTTTGTCTAATAGCTCAAGATTTCAGAACACTTTCCTAGGAGAAAAGATGATCTTTTGTCCTGCTTAATGTTTCCTTTTTTTTAAAAAAAAAACCAAACCAGGAGTTAAAAGGCTTGTGTGACTATTTTGCTGAAACATACAGTGCTTCAGATACAGGTTGAATATGATAATGTAAGATGAGTCTTAGATAAAGTAAACTCTATTCAACGTTAACATCAAAATAAACATCAGAACAGATACAAACATTTAAAATGCTTTGAAAGGTCCTTTGGGCTTTGCTGATCTTTCCCTGTGCTACTGTGGTTTAAGTCATTGGACTTGGTGTACTGCAGTCTTGTAAATTCTTTTTATACCATTGGGGTTTTTTTTCCCCGGTTCATTATATATTTATCTGACAAAATATGCTGCATCCAGAAATGCTGGCCATTATAGTGTCTTTAAACACCACAGACCAACTCCTCCAGATTAGCACTACTGAAACCATTTTCATAGTTTGATTTCAATGCTTTTAAATCTGCTATTGCATTGCAATCTTGGACTAATTGAAGAGACCTTGTACAGTGTTTATTTAGCAATTTCATAGGCTGGCAAAAACAGTCACCACTAAGTAGGAACTCTTAAAAGAGAGCATGAAGGCTGCATTAATCTCATACTGTAGTTCTTAGCTTGCCAAATGCCTGGGCATGGGAAGGGTAGGAGGAAGATGCACGTAATAAGCCAGCTGCTCAGCAGAAGAGTTTTTATCTTGCAAAGGACATTGTGAAATGTTTTTCTGCTGCTCTTGAGTTTGGTTGCCTGTGATAGAGCCTCAGAATCCACCTCCCTCATGAAGCCATTGGTTCAAGATGTGTGGCATGTTAAGATGCATGCTGAAGCAGCTGTGTAGGACTTGGTGGGAGGGAAGGGACACAAACCTGGTGACTGAGTGCTGTTGGCTGTGAATCATTCATTTCGAGGGGAAGCCTATCCCAAGAGCTTGACTCTTTTCTTAATATTTCAGTTCAAAGGCAGTGCTCCTTTTCTTTTGGAAGTGTTAATCACATTTGTCATTTGACTGCCCAGCACTAACCAGGAATATTATTGTGGCTCATTTTGGTCATAGAAAGTTTTATAATTAAATACTGACACTCCTTGTTCTATATTCCCCAAGATGATACCACTTGGCTTGGGGGAAAGCTGGATATTGTTTTTCTACAGCGTAGGTAAACCATGTTGTTTAAGTTGCTCACAATTTAATTGTTTTCCTGTGAATGTTGTTAAGTTTTTTTGGTACAGATACATTGTGAAAGAGCTTCTGAACAGCATGGCATGTATTCTGCAAGTTGAGAGGTTAAAATCATTGTTTTGCAGATTACAGATGCATGCAAATAGAATACATCATAATTTTCACAGTATCTAGTCCTCTTAGCACACTAGCAGGTGAACAATGACTTTTGATAATTACTTTGACATCTTGAAGACAGAGATTTAAGAGCATCACTGTCACTACAGTTGAAAAATTGGATGCACTGTTCAGTGCATACTTGTTATGTTTTGTTCATAAGATTCCCTGAAGAGATAATTAATTTGTGTAAATGTGCATTAGATATACCATTGGGGAGTTTGTGTTTATATTTGTTCATATAAAGTGTAGCCCAGAGATATTCTAAGACATACTTCATTGAAGCTATACATATTTCTGTTCTCAGCAAGTATAATAGTATAATAACTCCAACTATAATTCCAAACCTGACTACTCTTAATTCAACTATAAAGTATGTAGAAGAGTAATTTATTAAGGCTCACAGTGTAACATGTTCCCACTTCTGGATGTGTTTATCCTGTCAGCTGATATGGGAATTGATTATTTTTGTTTTCTTACAATTTATAGAACACATTACGTTGGCAAGTATTAGGAAACTATAGCTATTATGCCTCTGTATCTTACACTCATTCTTGTCCTTAAAGAGAATTTTCCCCTTTAGACTAGTTTTCAGAACTGTGGAAAACCAGTTAAGTTTTGCTTTCCTGCATTTCATGTTTCAACTTACATCCTTATCAAGGCAGATCTAGTTCAATAAGAGATTTACTTGAATGATAGTGAGATCAGGATCAAAAGCCTTTGATGGAGAAGTTACTTTTAAATTAGGTCATAGCTATAGCCTCAGGTACACTAGTTACATTTTAGAGACAACAGATGATGCAGGCAGGTTGTCATGTGGAAACAGCACAGTAAGCTTGAAACATGGCATGGATTGAGTTCATAGAATCATAGAATGTGTTGGGTTGGAAGGGACCTTTAAAGGTCATCTAGTCCTGCAGTAAGCAGGGACATCTTTAACAAGATCAGGTTGCTCAGAGCCCCATCAATCCTGGCCTTGAATGTCTCCAGGGATGGGGCCTCCACCACCTCTCTGGGCAACCTGTTCCAGTNNNCCACAGGGCTGCTCTCTATCACATCATCCCCCAGCCTGTACTGATAACGAGGATTGTCTCAACCCAAGTGTAGGACCTTCCACTTGGCCTTGTTGAACTTCGTAAGGTTTGCTCGGGCCCACCTCTCTAGCTTGACCAAGTCCCTCTGGATGACATTCTGTCCCTCTGGCACATTGACCACACCACTCAGGTTAGTGTCTATTGGCAAACTTGTTGAGGATGCACTTGATCCCACTGTCTGTGTCACTGATGAAGATGTTGAACAGCACTGGTCCCGGTACGTATCCCTGAGTGACGCCACTTGTGACCCCTCTCCATCTGGACATTGAGCCGTTGACCACCACCCTCTGGATGCAACCATCCAAACAGTTCCTTATCCACTGAACAGTCCACCTATCAAATCCATAACAAAGGATCATTGTTCATTGATTCTTGTATTAGTTGTTTAAGTACATATTGCTCCGTCCAGATACTTGAAAGTGATTCTGCTGTTTTTAAACTACAATTTATTCCTGTTTTTATTTTGACCAAATTCAGAGAATACAAATGAGGTTATTGGTGGCGCAAGTAGCACTTGTGTCCATTAGATGTTATGAAAAAAGTGAATTCCTAATCTTTGTAGTACCCTACCATATAATATACCTGAAGAATCAACCTCATCCCATGCTGGAGGGTTTTTGGTCTGACTAGTGTGACCACTCCTGTGTTTGTATCCACATTTACTTCTCCCCGCTTCTGCAAGCTGGATTCGGTAGCTGTGAGCATCTGACAGCTGTTCACTGTTGGTGCATGTTACACATCAGCACTCCCTTTGCATTACATGTGTTAGGTGCATCTGGCTCTTGGGCACCTGTGCCACTTTTGGTACTGTTGACACCATTGTGGCACCTGGCAGGATTACTTAACTGTGAATTCTGCTGTTAGAAAAACATTAAGGGTTGCCTCTCAGTCCAAATCATACTTGATGAGAAAGGTAAGGTTCAGAGTGGAGAAGAGAACACTTGAGAAGAAACAATCACAGAGGAAAGCAGGACTGAAGTCATGATGTTTTGATCATCCATGTATAAATTACCAAGTTAAAGGTCCTGAGACTATTTAACCAAAAAGGGCAGAACAGGTCACAGAGATGCATGATTTCTCTTCTCACTTAATGTTTTTTGTAAGTTTCTAGAACAGCTTTTAAAGACCAAAAGTACAATGCAGTCTGTATACAAGTGTAGAAATTAAACTTAGTTGTCTATTAAGATTTAAGCTCTTACTTCCTTTCCAGAGAAGAATCAAAATTTTTCTTGCTCTAAGTATCCTGAACAGACATATCTTTTACCTAACTTTGGTGCCTATTTAGGGTGAAAATATTGACTTTTTAGATACTAATCATCAATTTTAGGATTCTAGTTCACTGCAGTATCTTAGTGGTTTCTATGGAAAACCTGTAACAACACTAAAGAGCCCAAGAAACTTTGGGAAGTGGCTAGTTTTCCTGCCTTTTGGAGAGGAGTTCGCTGCTTGGAGAATGGTTATGGAAAAAGGAGGTTGGTTGATGTCGTGGTTTTTGTTGGGATAAGTTAACTTTTTTACTAGCAGCTGGTATAGTGCGATGTTTTGGATATGGGATGAGAAATAGTGTTGATAGCACACTGGTGGTTTGAGCTGTTGCTGAGTAGTCGAGGCTTCTTCTGCTTTTCACACTGAAGAATATTCACGGAAGAAGATGGGAGGAGACAAAGCCAGGACAGCTGATCCCAGCTGACCAAAGGAATATTCCATGCCATGTGACATCATGCTCAGTACATAAAGTTGGGGGAAGAAGGAGGAAGGGGAAGACATTCTGAGTTATGGCGTTTGTCTCCCCAAGTAACCGTTACGTGTGATGGAGCCCTACTTTCCTGGAGATGGCTGAACACCTGCCTGCAGATGGGAGGCAGTGAATTAATTCCTTGTGTTGCTTTGCTCATGTGCGTGGCTTTTACTTTACTTACTAAACGGTCTTCATCTCAATCCACAAGATTTTTTTCTTTTACTTTTCTGATTCTTATCCCAATCCCAGCATGGGGGAGTGAGCAAGTGGCTGCGTGGTCCTGTCTGCTGACTAGGGCTTAAACCATGACAATTGATTTCTTTATTTTGTGTGGCCGTCTAAATTTGGATTAGGGATGCTTTGAGGGTGATTGCTTTGTTTGTTTTAACATGGATTTAGCAGAAAGAATTGTCCTTCACAGAGCATCTTTTTATTGAAATGGCTTCTTCAAAGAAAAGATTCACTTAATGCAGGGATCTCCTAGGTGCATTTGCTCCTCTGAAAATTTGTCATGCAAAAAAGAGGCAGAGTTAAGCATCTGCTGTGACATTTTGGATCCACTGTGGGCAAACAAATTGGCTGTCTTCCTGCGTGGTGGGATCTTGTGTATTTTTAAGTGACATGAGCTTTGTAGTCATCTCCCTCATCAATGCTTATAGGAGGGTCTACAGAATGGAGGTGACTCGGATGTCATGAGTCATCTTGAATGTTTGGCATGTCTTACCTAACTTCAGCTACCTGACATACATGTATGGTTTTAATAGACTACAACAACTTTTTTTTTCTGGCATCCTTTGAGGCATATAACTTGCTTTAATTTGCTCTACTCTTTTCATGTTGTTCTCAATATACTGTAGACTTTTCATATTTCATACATGAGAGGTCCACAGGTAGAGCCCTGGGGACACAGTAGTTTTGACAGCAGAGCAGAAAATAACAGGATTTTGGTGTTTGGAGGGGGGTGGGAAATGGGGCTGGTTGATTGTCTAGGGAACAACTGAATTTGAACTTAGTCTATTTGAACACTATGTGAATATGCTTTATCACTGACCTTTGAGCTAAAAAAGAGAGGACATTTGGGAGAAAAAAACCCCACCAAAACAAAACCAGATGTTTCCTTCACCCCTCAACAAATGTTACAAGCTGTTCTCTGAGCTTATCACAGAATCTGGTGTTAAGAGAGGCTGAACAATGAAGTCCTCAACCGTGGCAGCATGTAAATGTCGTCATTAGGTTTCAGAGGCTACTTTCTTTGCCCCTAATTTTACAGACCAAGGAATGCCATATTGCTTCATTGCTATCTTGAAAGGTTTTCTTTATAATAGTACAGTCCGTAAATTAACTCAATCTTACATGCTAGAATATGATTGCATTGTGATTTTTTAGATCGAAGGGCACTGGGTACATGCCCTAGGCACGTAGGCTAAGATCTAACTGGTTGTTTAACATTTTTGCTCCCTATATCCGGAATGAAATGGATAACCGTAATATATATAGGCCAGTGTGAGTAGAAATGGTGAACATAGGACTGTGTCCACTTGACACCAAAACTGTCACCACTAACATGATTTTTTAATAATATCTTTTGTTTCTATAAAGAATAATTATTTAAGGATAGTAATGAAAATTCACTAGCACTTGTTTTTATTTTCAATGCTAAATTTATCTGTCCTCATTAATCCTCTAGGAGCTCCGTCTGGCAGGTTATTTAGCTAAACTGACGAGGGTACCAATGGGGATGTTGCATAGGATCCTGAACTTGTTGCTGCCCTCCAGCTCACAAAGTGAGGTTCTTTCTGTCCTCAATTCCATCAGTAAATATTCAGATGGTGTTGCTGAAAGTGACAGTAATGCAGATGAGTCTGGCAGCTGTAAGAAAAGGTAAGTGTGATGGTTTTTTGGTAGATCATTGCAAGAGGAGATTATCGCTTTACATGTATATGTATTTGCTGGCCAAGCAGATTGACAGCAATGGAAGAAATCACAGGTCCGTAAGTTTCCTTTTGAAATGTATTATTAGAGGGTAAAAACACTTTGAAGCTTCTACCTTTTTTTGTGAAATACTTTATCATAAATTTGTTGATAAAGAGTTAATAAATTGTGTAACTTTATGAATTAAATGGTTACTTTTTAGATTTATAAGTCTTACTCTGACCATCTTCTTTCTGTGGACTTTGAGTTTATTAAAATATTTTCCTTCCAGCTTTTTGTATTTATAATATGCATAGCACACCAGATTTCAGTATCTATAGCTCCTAAAGATATAAAGGAGGTCATCTTTTCTCATAATGGAAGTTTCAACCTTGCAGGTGCCTATCCCTTTGTAGTTCATTACTAAAGTCCCGAGTGGCCACTCTTTTTCTCTTTACTCAAAGAGGCAGGCAGTCTCCCAGAGACTTCATTCCTCCAGTTTATTCCTATTAACACCAGCTGAATAGCTGTGCAGCTAGCGCCTGAGAGGTGCTCATGGACCCTCTCTCCCAACTCCCTGCCATGACATGGGAAGGGGAGAAAAGCAGATGCTGTGGCACTGCGTCCTCTAATTGTCAGATCTGAGTTGTCATGGAAGAGATAAGGGTCCTTGGGACCATGCCCTGAGGTGTGATTTAAATGATTTGTGGCAGGGCAGCAAAAGTCCTTGAGCACTCTTACTGACTGTATTCACAGTATTACTGTCATGGGTTTGGTATTTAAAATCGGAAAGAGGAGGAAAGTGTGTATATTTGGTAATCTTCTGCTGAGAATTTTTCTTTCCTCCTTCTTCAGGAAGAACCAAGAGTTGTGGCAAGCACTGGAGGACAAAGTAAGGCAAGATCTGAGAAACAGAAGTTTGGAAAAGATCCCTTCTCTAAACAAGAGGAAAAACAGGTAAGGAGAAAACAGGAAGAAACATACATGGATTTTTTTTTTATGCTTCATTTCATCTCCAAAGGTTCCTATTACATCTCTGAGAAATCAGAAAATAAGTTCATAAATATGCATTTTGACACTGTTCTGCTGTTTGGCGCTTGTGTTTCTTATAACATATTTGCACATAACAAGCGTATACCTAAAAAGTATACCTAAAAAGATATAGTATACCTATAGTATACCTAAAAATACCTAAAAAGATCTTTTGCTGTACATATCCACAAAATTCACACATTTTTTGTATACATTGCCCATCTTCCCTATGGTTATTTATTATAAGGTTACCTTTCCTTATGTAGTTTCATATCTCATAAAATAATGTGTAAATTACCAGGGATTGGAATAGAAATTACAGTTTTCTTTAGTTTCCAAAGTCACCGTTTTTTTGCAAGGATATGCAAAGAAAGTTACACTCTTTTTTGCCCAAGTTTTCATTTTTTATTATATTTTTTTAATTAATATAGCTTGATAAAGAAGAAGCAACTTGCCCTCTTGGAAGAAGTATCATTCATTCATCTTGGATGTTTGCGTACGCATCCTCCTGTGGAACAATCTGATCCACCTGTTCCGTTGAACATTGCAAATGCTGAAGCCATCGAGCTATTCGACACAGGGGAGAAGGTGTTTTTGTTCCGTGAGCCAATTGATCCATTGCTTTCTTTGCATAATTCTCCAAGGAAAAAGAAAAAGAACTTTCTTAATTCTAAAAAGGCAGCTCGTGCAAATATGGACTCATGAGGGTGACTTCCATTCAAAGTATCAATTAAGGAAGAGGAAGTTATTTAAAATTCAGCAAAATAATGAGGAAAGAATGAAGTGTGCAGTTTAAATAATGCATGCATTGTTTTAATCTCATTTGTCTGACATTGCAAAGAGCTGTAATTTTAGAATGGCACAGTTAGCAATGTACATAGTGCATTTTTAAATTCTTGTCAGTGTATGATGCAGTAGATGAAATATGGGTCTTTTATGATGCACATTCTGGCAGACAGGACTCTTCCTTCAGTACATTTTGATCATTTTTGCACTGATTTTACTGTAGCTGTATTTTCATAATTTATATATAAAGAATATTTATTATATGAAGTACTGACTTACTATCTTTGTACTTAAATTACTCTAGCAGTAAGCTGCAGTATAGCAGATGACATGAAGAGATGAAGTGGATGACCCACAAGTCCCCTGTTCTCTGATTTTCTGTTATTCTAGCTGATTTTCTGTTTAATGATGTATTCTTAACAGGCTTTGAATGTTTCTTCTGCAGTCTGCATTCTACAGTGATAGCTGGTAGGCCAGATCTTCAGCATATATATATATATGTACTTAGCCTTATGTCCTGCAGTAGCTTCAGCTTTTTGCTATAATTTCTAAATTTACTTCAGTTGAACTATGAATGTGGCTGCGGTTCAAAACTATATTAAATATTTGCAGCATGTTGCAGTCTTTTTCTTAGTGAAAAAATACTAACACAGTTGCTCAGTAGAAAAGGGGAAAATGTAAATGGACATGTAATACCTTTAGAACCTTTTTCAATTGCAGTGCTGCCAATTGTCACAATTTTAGGTGGGTATTTTTGAAGTTCTTATTCCTGGGTTTCTCTAAATTGAAGTGAATATAATTTTACATTTGAAAAACAGTTATTTTTTTTAAACCTTTCTAGTTAATAGAAAGCAGCCTGTAAAAATGGAACCCTAAAAACAGGAACAGGAAAAGGCTAATTAAAAGAAACACTATATTTGTTAATATTTCATGATATTCAAGTCTGTTTTGAGGGTTTTTTGAGCTGTATTTAAATGCTGTGCTCCAAGGGTATTGCGACCATATATTTTTCATGTATGGAGTTTCTGTGTCTTGTAATTAGTAGGGTGCCAATTTAATTTTAAAAATTAAAATGTTACAACGTACGTGTGTCTGCAGTTGGCATCTATTCCAAGTGGAAAAAAAACGTATTTTTTTTTTCCCCACTTCTCTTGACAAGTTTAAATATTCATCCTACAGGAAACAACAATTAGTGTTCACTATTAGCATTAGAAAATGTATGCAGTAATTAGCCTGATAATCCTAATTATTTTTTGATTGCATTCTTCAGTCTTTTCATAGAAGTCGCTACTTTCACAGAAAGAGGAGTCCATCAGGGTTGTGGGAGTTCAGAGTCGCTACGTTTTGGGTTATGCATCTCGTTTATCATCCCCCAGGCATGGGTAGGTAATGGTAGGGTCTGTCCAGCCTTGGAGGTGGGTCAGAGCTGAACAGAAGGAGGCTCGGGTGTTTCACCAAAGGGGTTTGGCCCTATGCAAGAAAAGCCAAGAGGAAAATCAGCTGTGCTCAGGTCTGCAAGAAGTGCTTGAAAGCTGAAGTACGCTCTCTTGAATGAGTCTCTTCCAACGTTTCTTTGCAAGCCCAGACTGTAGGCTGCTACAATAAAGAGAAATTACAGTACCGATCACAAATAAGACATTGGGGCTTTGATCAGTTACAATAATACAATGCAACATCTGAATATTGGTTGCAGTATCAATTTATTATCCTTAACGGATAATGTGTATGTCTAGTAACAGAAAGCTGATTTGTAGCTCACGCACACCTCATCACCAATTTGAAGCAGCTCAGTGACTGTAACTATGCTAGCATGGAAATTCATGCCCTGCTATGAATAAGTTTTGTATCATGCAATACATATTCAAAGAACTGTCTAGATCGTAATGTCTCCTGTGTCGTGTGAAAGAGGTGCTACCTAGGTGTTGGCCCACTTCGATGAAGAGTTGTCTTTCAGTCAGTCAGAGGTCCAGCTGTTTGTGCAGTTCTGTGTGTATGCCATAAGTATTAGCAACTCTATTACACAGTTGAAGTCTTCCAAGGAATGTGGGCTGGGCAAGCCCTTCAAATTAAGCCCATTTGGCTTCATAGTCATCAATAACTCATCAATCAGCGCCTGCCAATGGGGCCGCGGTGGGGGGTGCAGGAGGTTGGGGCTGGCCACCGGGGAGCCAGGGCTGAAGCCCGGGGGAGGTGTCCGTGCGCACTTGGCGGTGCCCAGCCCGACTGAGGAGAGGGCGAGGGGTGGCCACTGCAGCAAGGCCTTGTCCGTGGCTGAGGGGAGCATGGGGCTGGTGGGCGTCATTGCCACGCGTCTGCTGCTTTCTGGGGAAAACAAGCTGGAAATGGGACAAGAAGTTCTCACATCATTGTCACCTGGGAGCAACCACTGGTGTTGCCTGCCGGACCCCCCTCAGAGTCCCCATCCCTGAGATGGCCACAGCGAGGTGGTGGTGGTTTGGCCAACGCTGGGTCTGCTCCTCTGGGAATTGCCCTGACACCACTGTGCCTGCCCACCTTCCAGTGCGGGCAAGGAAAACGCATGCCTGGTGCCTATGATGCGAGGAGTCCCTGCCATAGTCCAGGAGGGTAGTAACAATAACATGGCTTCATCGAGGGAGAGTATAAAAACAGATCTGCAAATCATACGCGAATCTTGGGCTCGATGATCCTAAAGGTCACTTCCAGCCTAGACAATTCTATGATTCCGTCATACAAGATGCTTCCATTGTTACCAGCTGGTAAGCTTGAATCACTAGCTGACTGCAAGTTGCAAGAAAAACAACTGTAGTAGTCCAGTTTCCACCACTTGTCTATGAGCCTACTCGTAAGTGGTGACTTGGATCACTTCTGGCTGCCTTCCTTGGCTTCTTGGTTTCCTTGGTCGTACCTTTCACTTCTTCCTCCAGAGTAGTCATGCTCTTACTGAATATGTGCTGTTCTGTTGGGCTTTTTTCTGTAATATCGCTGAGTTTTTTAAAGCAAGAATACTCAATGAATGCCGCAACTGCATTTAGATATGCAATAAATTCATACTTTTTACTAGTTCTGTGTTAATTCATGACAATAAACTATCATAAGTGGTGTAGGTTTTGGGGCTTTTTTTTAGGTTCTTGGATTTGGTAGCATGGAGGTTAGTGTATTGAGGGTGGGTTTGGTAAGATAGCACTACAAGTATCCAGTTTGGAAGTAAATTTCATTAGGGTAGGTGGAAATCTTGAGAACTGGAAGTCAAAATTCTGTTTAACTTTTAAGGAACTATGCTTTTAACTGCAAGTCATCTGTCCTTTTATGAAGTGTCAGAAATGGGCAAGAAGAATTAAGCAATGAAGTTAATGGCTGACAGCTTCCCGCATGAGACTTTACGTGGAATACCAGATGACAGAAATAAGGCAGGAGCAGTTGGTCATCTGTCTTAGACCCATCATTACAGATGAGGTGAAGTGAAGGCAGCATCCACTCCCGTCCACCTCACCTTCCCCTGACAGCCTGGTCTCCTCTGTCCCCTTTACGACTCTAATAGGTATTTCAGTGTCTGCTTGGCAAAGCAGTGGTATTAGATAGAGCTGTTGCTCTTTTTTTTTTTTTCATGTTCTTGGAAAAATGACTTCTCCATGGGCCAGTTTGTCTGAGATGCTGTTGTGGTTTAACCCCAGCTGTCCTGGCTGTGTCCCCTCCCAGCTTTTTGTGCCCTCCCAGCCTGCTCGCTGCTGGGGCGGTGTGAGGATCAGAAAAGGCTTTGAGAGCTTAGCAGCAAACAAAAACACCAGTGCGCTACTGAAAGTATTTCTCATCTCACATCCAAAACAGCACTATACCAGCTACTAGTAAAAATTTTAACTCTGTCTCAACTGAAACCATGACAGACACAAAAAAGTGTGTTTTCTGGTGAAAATAGGAATTCCACGNGACCCCACCTGGGGTACTGCGTCCAGCTCTGGAGCCCTCAGCATGAGAAGGACATGGACCTGTTGGAACGGGTCCAGAGGAGGGCCACAAAGATGATCCGAGGGCTGGAGCACCTCTGAGGACAGGCTGAGAGAGTTGGGGTTGCTCAGCCTGGAGAAGAGAAGGCTCCAGGGAGACCTTATAGTGGCCTTTCAGTACCTACAGGAAGGATGGAGAGGGACTCTTGATCAGGGAGTGTAATGATAGGATGAGGGGTCACGGTTTCAAACTGAAAGAGGTGAGATTTAGCTTGGATATCAGGAAGAAATTCTTTACTGTGAGGGTGGTGAGGCACTGGAACAGGTTGCCCAGGGAAGCTGTGGATGCCCCATCCCTGGAAGTGTTCAGGGCCAGCCTGGATTGGGCTTTGAGCAGCCTGGTCTGGTGGGAGGTGTCCCTGCCCATGGCAGGGGGTTGGAACTAGATGATCTTCAAGGTCCATTCCAACCCAAACCATTCTATGATTATATGATTATCATTAGCCCATCTTTCTGTTCGTGGTGTGATCCCTCATGAAGGACCACGTAGTGTTTGTCAAAGCAGAGATATGCATCAGTAGGGGGGAAAATGCCACAGCCATATAAAGACTCGAAAATGATTTTAAGATTCTTTGGTCTTTCAAACATTATTTGAGCACTTATTAGAATGTTTAAAATTTTTAAGGTCCTCAGTGTCCATAGATTTAAACGGAATCTATGTCCATGTGCTTCTGGACCTGTGCAACTGTTTGCAGTGAAGTAATTATTCAGTTTTCTGCTGTGTCATATTGCGATCCTGTTGTTCATGTTGCATGCTGTAGTTTCCTCATGAATGCGTTTACTGAAGTCGAATTAATTTGAATAATGAAGTTCTGTGCTACATCTCTTAATAGAGGTTAAAACAAAAATGTCAATGCCATAGATAATAGCGTGAAGCCTGCGTAGTTCCCTTTAGAAAGAGTAAGATTTTTAAAAGACTGTTTATTGTCCTTGCTATATTTCTGGCTTGGCGTATCAGAGATACAGGTACTGGATTAGCATGCAAGACAAGTTGCTCACTCAGTTGTTTAGTTTAAGGTCAAGCTTTTATTTAAAAGATTTAATTTTAAGGTGGGTTTTTTTTAGTAAAAAAACGCATGGTGAAAAACCTCTTAAGTTAAGATGTACACAAAATGTTGTTATGCAGCAATTGAGCTGAAAATGTTTCCATGAAACCAGTGAGTTGACATTTCCCACAAGTTTCCATTTAATTTCCCTCTCCTCAGTATTATGTATTAATTTGTTATAAAGTGGAATACACATACAAAGCCTAATGAGGAATAATTAATACCAAGAATGAATGACTAGATTTTCTGTTAGACTTTCAACATTGTGCCAAAAAGTCAATCAATTGTAATGAGAAGTGAAAATACATATATGGATGTGGCAGTTCACTACAAAATATATAAAAATGAAAGTAAAAAGGTTGACATTTTTGTGGAATTAATTTTTATGTTTAATAGGTAACTTTACTTATTGTTATAGTAGTTTTGGGTATGGATTAATTTTTTGAAGTGACAATGTCTCTTTAATAAGGTCAGTTCTGCAGAATACTCGTCTGCTTTATTTGAACCTGGGGAAATCACGATGCTTTCTTTCATTATCTTGTATTTACCCAGCTGCTATTTTAACACCTTTATTTCTTCTGGGGAATGTTAAGTTTTTATGCTGTTATCTTAATACAACCCAGTGCCAATAATTACCCTGCCTTTCATCAACAGCTCTCGCTTCCCCAGAGACTGACAGCAGGGTTTTCAAAGCACCCAACGCCAAATCCACTCACTCAGCTGACCCAGTTCCCTCCCTGCCCTATTCCAAAATGTTTTGCTGGTGTAACTGGTGCAGACATAGATGTATCAGCATAAAGCTTGTTTTTCTTACTGAATGATAGAAGCTATCTTGTCAGAGGCTGATGAGAGCTGTATGAGAGTTCATAGGAACACCTGTACCAGCCGAGCAGTATCGTGCAAGCGATGAACATTGTCCTCCTGGCTGAGTGGTGGGACCCAGCCTTTGCCACCTTTTGCTTCTCCACTCAAGTCCTCTTCTGCAAAATGGCAGGCAAAGGCCACCAGCTCAGGTCTTCAGTGCTCTCTTTCCATTTGTTTTCTTGTTGTTCACAGGGAGCAAGTCAGGGAAGGTCAAGCTCAACACTTGTGAAAGACTATATAGCATACTCCCCGCTTGCCTTTGTGTTGCAGACAAGCTGTGATATAAGTGGTCCATTTAATGAGAGCTGATAATGCCAATCTCTCATCGAGAACCTTGAGGGCCACACTGACTGAAAGCAATTTGTTTTCCCCAAGGTTCAGATGTTCCTCTGGAGAGCAGGAGACAGACATTTGGTTATATGTGCAGGGAAATTAATTATGTTTTGAAAAAGTCAACTTCTTTGGAGCGTCTTCTTCAGTTATGCCAGAGAATCTGCAGAAAAGGGTCTCTGTATTTTCAACGACTTTTAATTGAAGGAAGATAGCTGAATAAGAAAATAAACTAAAACCTGGAAGTGGTAGGTATCATTCCAAGCCAAAGTAGCACGCAGAATCTGAGGGCAGAAGTTGGTAAGTTAGAGCATTGTTGTTAGGCTTTAGTCGTTGATACTGTGTAGTTGAGAGTGACATCTGGTTACAGTATGTGAATGGTTTTGTAGTTACTCAACTGTTACCCTATACAGAGTGTTGCAGAAGGAGCAAAAAATTACTTTCAGGAGTATAAGTTTAAAGGCCATTTTAAAATATTTTGAGTGGATAGATGTGTAATGTCTATATTAATTGGAATAAATGTATAATTGTTTGTCAGATGTTTCCAATATATATTTTGTGCTGCTTATGGCTTGACCATCACTAGTAATTAAATCTGGCCATGTCTGCCAGCAGATTTTTATTCATTTGCTGTTAATCACTGGTAATTCGTCGCTCTAAAGTTACCGTCTTGGCTGTATCTGCAAATTGGCCTTTACACATACTGCATACATAGGGGTATGTTTGTCCCTGCTCTTTGTATACTGTAGAAACCGGGTAATTCAGGGCTGCATTATTGAAAGTGATCTGTTTCAAAGGTATCTCTGCTTTCCCATCCTTATGTCTTGGAGAATATGAGGAGACAGCAGGAATTAGAAACTGTCTTTGAAGATTTGCTGGTTTAGTTTACTGTGCGAATTCCAGTGGTAGATGAATAAAGATCCGGGAGAGAGGGCCCTAGTGCACTGCATTTCACTTGTAAATAAAACAAGTGAAAAATCATACCAACAGTGGAATAAGGCCATCCTCAGCCAGCTGTTGAATATGCAACACGGTCTCTTGTGAGCGTTGGCTCCTGAGCAGCCCTGCAGTGGGGGAGAGAGGGCTCGTGACCCATCCCTCTCTTCCAAACCAGGCACAGAAAATACATGGGTTCAGCAACTTTCCTCTAGGTTTTTGATGCAAAGCAGGAAACTCTAATACTAACGGAGTGTGTGCTGACAAAGATCTTTAAATGCATCTCGCATGTTGCTGTCAAGAGTGAAGTTAATTTCTGATACCAAGCCTAGACTGTGGAATGAATAAAATGAGACTACAAAATGACTTTATTCTGAGAATAATTGTATTGCTGCCGTTGTGTGTGTGTTTGAGAGGTTTTCTTCCTAATTGAAGCGTATTAAGAGAGCACTTCTAGCATTTGGAAATAATATTTACCAAGAATACGTGATAAGAACATTATGATAAGCTCTATAAATCTGGGGAGAAAAAAAACCCTGCAGAAAAGACCAGGCATCTTCCTGGCGCCTCCAGTTTTGATGCATATGAATAGTTCCTTAAACGCAATAATACTATTTACATGAATAAAGAAGTCAGGGTTTGGTTAGTACAACCCCTGTACACTATGATTCAGTGTCGTATCAGACTGGAGAGTAATTCAGTGTGGCACAAAAGCCTGCTAGCGTGTTCTGGCTGTCAAAGTGCACTCTGTGCACAGGCTACGTGCTGCAACTTGTTTTGCTTTATTTTGATCATCTAAATGTCCCAGTGTCTAATTAAAGCTTAATGTTGAGGCTTTCCTCGTAACTGAGAGACAGGTACCGCCACTACCCTGGGATGGTTCATCTAACGCTTAACAACAGGCGGTATACGTTGTCTTTCGAATGACTCTTAACTGCTTTATTACTAAATGAAAGTAGCGACGAGGAAGAACTGGGAAATTTGACGCCATGCTACTGAGCTGGGAAACATACTCAGGTAGAAATCTGTTTCTCCTTCTTTTGGACTTTTCTGCTGTGTGTGACTTCTGCATTGTGGGTCTCAGAACCTCTTTATAGAAAAGATACCGAGTGCCAGACATCACAGTTAGGAGGGAGAAGTTCTATATTTTATTAGACTAACTAGTGCACTTGGACAAAGCATAGGAGCTTTTCAGCATCCAAGTCTTTCTTCAAACAAAACCAGAAGATCTTTTCCCCTTCTGGCTGCAGTTGCCAGGGGAACAATTTCAAACAAACATGTGATTAGAGCTGGTCAGTATTTTTAATGAACAAATGGCTTTCATTTCAAAACCAAACTTGTTTAACACATATTAAACAAAATTGGAAATAAAAACATTTGGTCTGGTTTGTTTCCACTTTCCTTTTTCTTCTTTCACTTAATTCTTTTAAATGTCTGAAAATCTTGTGTTTTCCCTTTTCCTTTTTTAATAGAGGCAAAACATGTTATGAAACACTGGATAAAAGAGTTGTTAATTTTAAACCTAAATTTACAATCTTGGGACCTTTGTTGATACTAATAATAGGGTATGTATTTAAGTATCCAATATCCAAAATGTGATCTTCAATGAATTCTTCTCTGCTACAGCCTCTGCTCTAAAGGTGCCTACATTTCATAAGCCTGGAACCTTTATTTTCCACAGTTGCCTAAATGTTTATTGGCAATTACCTGCTGATGATCCCAAAGTAGTCTGATCTCACTGGGGCTGCATAGCTTGGTGTCTTATTTGTCCCAAAACATGTTTATCATCTAGAAATTTGGTGGAGGTGGCTCAGTTGAGGCTCTACAACTGTGTGCTGCTCCCAGACCAGCGTATTATCTGTGGTCGGTTGTTTGGCTGAGCTGACACAGATCACACTAGCTAGAGGAATCAAGACATATAGGTGCTCTTTTTATTTAAGTGGGTTTGGTTTTTTTTCTTTCTAATGCCTTCCTGATATGCCAGCAGGGCTTTACAAGGTAGAAGTGCTTTTTTAAAAGAGATGTTTTAATGGTTCATCCTCAGGAAACAGTCAAATATATAAAAAACGACCCTAGAAATGATAGGAAGATGCAACTTGAGAGCCCTCCCCTGCTTATATGAATGGAGGCAACATAAGCTTGAAAGCACAGTTATTCTCTCAAACCAGGCTGAGTTATGATACTGTCATTGCCACAGAGGTAGGAGCCTTTACACTGTCTAAATTCTCTAGAATCCTTAATATAATTGTCTGAAGGCTGAAAATCCAATCAATTCACATGTCTTAATTTCATGAACTAAAACTGCTGCCGCAAATTAATGGGTGAAGAAATATGAGGCAACAAAGTCCCGTGGGCTCGGCACTGGGCTTGGTCCGGACCCTGGGTGCAGTCGGTCTGAAGGCAGCAGAGTAAGCCCTTTGCTCTTTGTCTGGGGATGCCATGCAGTACTTTAGACTATCCCTTTATAACCGTCGCAAGGCTTTTGAATGAATGAAACATTTCTGGTCAGCAGTTAAATTCTGGCACTGTAACTCTGAGAAATACCTCTTGGTTGAAAGCAACTAATTTGCTGCATTGAGCAGTTGCTCACGGTACCCACAGCCCGTGCCCCTTCTCCAGCTGCTGTGAGCAAGGACTGGGGCTGAGCCCTGGGGGGAGTTAGGTACAGACCTTTTACAGGACACCAAAGGATATTATGAGGCCAATATCTTCAGGACATTACCGTGCTGAGCTGTAAGTCGCTGTGCTGTGGGCGAGAGCCTTGGTTTTATCGCTGCAGATTGTGTTAATCAAAACGAACACCAACAAATCTTTAGACTCCTTTCCTGACAGTTAATATCTACAGAGCCTAAAAGGCTGTCTTGGAGATATATTTGCCTGGGAGCATGCGACTGTATTGCTGACATAAGAAATCTGCTAATTCTTGCTGTTGAAGATGATGCCATTGTGCCCGGGAACTGCTGCTGCAGTGGGCTGAAATGCAAGTGCTTACTCATGTGCCGTGCAATTGGGTTTTAGAAATTAAAAGTGTTGATCATATCTTCCCGTCAGTCCCAAGAGAAAATTTTACGGGTTGGTTTTTTCTTTAGTTCTTCCTGAGGCTTGAATTAAATAACCAGCGGGCTAAGTGTGCATATGTACTTTATGAAACAGTGGTGTTACATTACACATCTGCGAGAATGTCACTCGGAGGCAGATCTTGAGTGCAGCTCCATTGATGTTAACAGATGTGTCCTAATTGACGCTCCTTAAAGCTCTCTTGATGATTCATGTGTTTCTGCTCTGTTGGTGGTGTTTTGTTTTTTTTTCATTTATCTTTTTGCTTTAGCATAAACATATAAACAGAAGAAATAAATACATCTCTGTGTGATTTCCATATTGTAGCTGGAAACAAATTCTTAGACCTGAAATCCATTTCTGCTCTATTCATCCTTGTATACCCTCCCATTGACTAGAGAATTTTAATTTCATTTGATTCCCACCGCAGTTAAACTGAATAATTTTAACTACTGCTTTGCATTTGGACTGTCTGGTAATACCAAGCAGCCTTCAGCGTATAGAGAATTGCAGGTGGAATGACAGTTACCAGTCTGATACTGCACACCGTGGGCATGTACATCAAAGGGTAATTTGCATGTCTTCCTTTCACTTACTTTCAGTGTTTTTTACTCTTTTAAAAAGGAATTCTTTGTGTTTCAGTAATACGGAATCCGTATTACTTCCATTCCTCCAGTATTTATTTTGAAAAAACACCGTAAAGAAGTATTGCTACTCCCATTTAACAGAGGGGGGGAAATGAAGTACAGAATAAACAGATTCAAAGAAATAGAGAGTGGTCTTTCCAGCAAGTGCTATCATTTAGCATTTATCCCACAAACCTCAATTATGAGTGGCTGGTGCCACCCCTTCCCAACGAGGAGTGAAGAACAGCTGATGCTATTTCACAAGTGACCTCAGTGCAAAGGCCTGTGGGAGCAGCGGAGGGAGAAAGAAGGCAGTAAGGAAAGTACTTCTTGAGCATGCAACAGTTTGAAGGTCTGAAACTCTTTCACTTCAGATAATGCAGGGTGGTCATTAAAAAGAGCATCTTTATTACTGATATAATTTTAGTTATTACTTGATAATACTGTACATTTCAAAAGTGCTTTAATTTGTATGCCATTATGAAGCTAGTAACTTTTAAGAAAATGGTGATTGCAAAGAAGTTAGTGTGGAATTAAGGGCTATCAAGCCAATTCTACCACTGTTATTTCAGTGAAATGTATGTGGAGAAAGATAAAGGCATGGGATGCGAGTTTCTTTCTTCTCAGTGCATAGAAACTTGTTCGTGCTGTCACGAGGTTAAAAGAACATAATGTCAGATTTAAAATTCACAAGTATGGATGGAGTCATCAGGAAGGGTTGCAGTCAGCATGCAGAGAGTATAGAAGTTTTAAAGAGATGCGTCTGGATACAGCCCTCCTGAAGCTCGGTTTCAGGTGGTAGTTCTGGAAGAGCAGTGAATTTCTTGGTCTAGCAGAGTAAGCACTAAGTCAGTAGCAAGCACTGTGCTCAGAGCTATCGCTTGACATTGTCTTGGATTAGTCACTTCATGTTTTGTCTGAAGTGCTGATGTTATTAATAGCAGGAAATAATGATATTCAAATTACTATAATCATAACTGTTGATTGTAGTTGATTGGAAAATAGCTATTCTGGTTGCTTTTTCTTGAAGGAAATTTTGATTTGTTTTCACAAAATCACAGAAGTAGCATTTTGCTCGAACTTCAAGTGTTTTGATTAAAAACCGGTCTCTCTGCTCCACTGGGATTGTTCAGGGCCGTATTCCTCAACCCCTGCTATGGGCAGGGCTCACTGACTGGGCAATGGGGGATGGCACCTACTTCATTTATTTCCATTGCATTTCAGACCATGACTGTTGGGTTCTGCATATTGCCAAAAAGAGGCATTACTGGGAACAGAAGACGTACAGAGGTTTAAAACCCAAGCTGGCCAAAGTACGAGTTCTTATTATATAAATGTTTTTGCAAGCAGTATAAAACTGGGAACCTGGCGAAATAGAAACAAAACAAAAGGTCTGCTGCTACTACTGAGATCAAAAGTTGCCTAGAAGGCAATATGAAAAAGAAATCAAGCTTTGATTTAGGCTTAACTGGTAGACAAATTGAGAAAACAGGTGGTTTCCCTGTCTTAGTTCCTTCCCTTGGTCCGTAATTCTTCAAGTGGTGTGAAGAAGGCAGGCGGACTGACGGGAGGGAGCCCATCTCTGGGGGCTGTTTGGGGATCCCCACTGTGCTGCGTCCCCACATCATCGCTCTGCTCCTCAATGAGGATTTAAGCAGGGAGAGGCTGTTCCTGCCATGACCTGTGGCCTGGCCACCCACAGGACTCTGCTCACCTGTATTGTCCCACTTTCACATACTGTCTCTTCCTTGCACTTTTCCTTGGGAACAGCATTCATCTCCTCGTGAGTTCTGCCAGGGAAACAGGGAAAGAAAAAGGAGAGAGAGAAAGAGAAATAAAGAGGAAAAGAAAGGAAGGGAAGGAGGTAGGAAAGGAAGGAGTAAGAAAGGAAGGAGAAGGGGAAAAAAAGAGAAAGAGAAGAAAAAGTAAAAAAGAAAAAGCCCAAGTTTCTCTAGCAACAGCACGACCAGAGAGGCAGTGAATGCAGTTCTGTACGTAGGGCTCCCCTAGTCTGACATTTACCAGATCTGGACAAGAACTGAGCCTCTCTGTTATTCTTTTATCTGCTCTCATTTTGCCTTTTGGGAAGCAAAATCGGCATCAAAGAGCAGCAAAAATTCTAGTTCCTCTCTTTTTTTCTCCTGAAGAGACAGCTAAATACTTTAATGTCATTAAAAAGACTGACAAATAAATGTGTTTCCCATTTAAAAGAATTCATTTCTACAGGTGAAAGAGGTAAACAGTATTGTTAAATTGAATTTCACTTTGTCTTTCACTTTTCAAATGCTTCAACAGTTTTCCTCTCCTTCTTTATATCTTTAAGATAGGGTTAAAAAGATTTAATGGAGATTGTTGCTATGGTGCTCATACCAAGGTGTCTGCGTTCATTCCTCTGAACCTTGGTCAGTGCTTGTACGTGTTTATAGCTTTGTCTGTATCTATTTGCTTTATCAAAATTAACAGAGTGCACCCCAGCTGGTAAAGAACATGTGTTTGGTTTTGCCTTGAGAAGACGCAGAATAAATGTAATGTGAAAGAAAGGTCTGAAGGCCTTTTTTTAGCACTTCTGAAGTCTTTTCATAGACTCAGAATGTTCGTGTGCGGAGACAGACACGAGAAATGCGGTATTTGGCAACGTCTGCAAATCAAGGGACAAATTATTTAGTGTTTTTTTAATAGCTTTACAGAACTTTACAACTGATTGAGCAGTGCTTGCCAGCTGACATCACAAAGAGGTAATCTTGAATGATTTCATCATCAGAGCCTTATAGAAGGGAGGAAAAAAAGGAAGGAAAAAACCCCAGGTGGTGGGGTTCTGATTTACTCCATATCTCCCTTCTCTAACATTAGTGATTATCATTTTTTTAATACTGGTTTAATTTTTTTCTGATCACGCAGGCATTTAGCTCTGAAAGGTGAAATTCTCTCCGGTCCTTCCTCTGGACACAGAGCAGAGGAGTAGGTCCAAGGAATTCACAGCCCTTCGCACACCTTGCACCTAAGCCCTGACCAGAGGTGAGGGGCTGAGCTCCATGTCCAGCCTTTGCTCCGGGGAGCTGGTCATGCTGCTGAGCTCCATTGGTGACACGGGTGGCCTTTCCCTCTGGAGATGCTGCCCTGTCCTAACTCTCTGCTGCCCTTGCACACAGCAGTGCCTGTGCAGACACCACGGCAATTAGGTCCTCCTGGAGACAGAGCATAAGTGATAGCTTCTCTGAACACGCCATCAGGTCAGGGCTCCAATTAGCATTATTGTACTCTAGCGGAATTAAAAGAGAGAAGTCCACTATGAAGCACTGCATAATTAAACTGCAGTCTGTATCGCTTATCTGTAGGAAATATCTTCTATTAAGATGTTCATCTTTGAGTTGAAGCACAGTCCAAAGGTGCTATTTTTTCTGATCAAAAGGTACCATTTTTTCTATAATGAGGGCTGAACTGTGGTAATACATGAATGAACACATACACAATGAACCGCAAGAGCTTGTGTTTCTGACGGCTATACATCTTTTTCCATGTAGTTCTCTACTGTTCCTCCACTTATGAGCTGATGGTAGTATCAGTCATTTGTTTGCTAAGTACCACCTGTGGGTTTAGGTCACATATTTGTTATCCTCCCTCCTGAGGTAAACCTGGTGCCCTGGAGAAATACAGCCCAGGAGGTATTCTGAACTGCACATGAGTGAGATATGCAGTTATTCTGATTTAACATGGCAGTGTTTTTCTCTGTGACAAAGAAATTTTCCTCACCAGATAATCAGTTATACTTGTTCCAAAATAAAGTTTGTTTCCTACTGATAAAAACAAAACAAAACAAAAATCTTGTGTCCTTATTTCTAAGGAGAGGACAACTTCAGAAATGTAGACTGCCTGTATCAGGAGAAAGAGTAGAACACCAGTCAATGAGGATGAAAGTCTCTACTGAAGCTCTTGGCCTTGTTAGTGCAGCCTAAGCATATCGCCTTGAATGCTCTCCTTGGAGCCAGGTGTGGTTTAGGTCTTGGCAACAAGAAAGTATGTGTGTCTGTCTCCTGGAAAAGTTATTCCAAAATGTCTTAAGAAAGGCTTTAAGTGGTCCATCCAAAGGTCTTCTGAAGTCGGTGTTGTGTCTCCAGTGGTCCCATAACTTAATGTCATGGGAAAAACAACTGGGCAAGCAGGTATCATCCTTTCCCAGCTTGCAGCTATTTTAGTTCTCTGACATTTGTATGTGTTTTCTGTGTTTTCAGTGGGTTTCTTTTTCATCTATTTCTTCACCCTTGTACCCACGTAACTTTAGCACTCATGCCATCCTTTGGCAATTAGTTCAACAAGTCTATTGGTTAAGTGGTACATCATTTTGTTTGCTTTGTATAAATAGGAGTTGACATAGGGCATAAATAATAGTGTGCGAAGTCCCTTCAAAGCAAGTATTTTCTGCAGCCTGTCTGTCTTCGTCTCCAGCTCTGCCAGGAGCCACTCTTTTGGAGCCACATTCCTCCTCAGTTCATGCGGCTGCCGAAGAAAGACGCCAGCACCACATGGCATCACTCACTAAGCTGTCTCATTTTAAAGCCATCGATGCTTACTATACCATAGCTCTCTATGCTAATTGAACAGAGAAGTAAAATTTCCCCTTCTTCATAATAAATAATATGAAAATGTCAGTTTGAAAATTACCTCCTAGCAGTTCGGTGACTGACAGTACAAGTTTTATCTCAACACAGTTTGGTTTTGTACAGTGCTTATCACCATGGTGTCTAAACCTCTCACAATGCATCATCACAATTGCTTTCCAGGGAAGGATTATCTTTCTTTTATGGAGGGAGAGCTGAGGCATTCAAGGTCTGGTCTAGCACCTGGGAAAGCTGATGACAAACCTGTTTACTAAAGGTCAAACAAGGAGTCTATGGCAGAGCTGAGAACAGAGTAACGGCTCAGTACTTCAACCTCTTGACCATTTTCTCCCTCTTTTTCATTATTTTTCCAGGTTTTTGAGTGTTTTCACATGTCAGAATTCACTCATTTACCTACATCTCTAAGATGATGTATTATTAAAATATTTTGGCAGCTGTCATGTATTTTCTGTTTAATATTTGCAATCAGTTAGAAAGCGCAGTTTCCAAAATGATAGACCAGTGGGTGAAGGAGCATTGATAAAATTTAATTTTCTCTGGGGATATAAAAGTATCGGCAACATCAGACTGTTATATTCTTTTCTTGAAGTAAATTTAGTAGGGTAAGCTACTGTATTTTGTAAGCGTTTATACATCCTAAGTTTGTTAACCATTTCCTACAGTGATAAATAATCTGCTAATTATTTGTTTTCTGTGGCAACAGACCATGGAAAATTGAGTTTTATATGTGAACAAGAAATGTCATATAGTGGCTGTCCCCTTATTCCTATTTTAAGTCTTATTTTGATTTTGCAAACAACAGAGAAAGGTATATTCTCAAAACTCTTCTTTTGGTTTATTTTCTCTGCAGGACAATGTGCTTGTTTTTTCTAGGATACTGAATGAGATTTCATTTTTAAAGTGTCATGATCTTCCCCAAAAATAACCTACAACATTACTGTGAATTTAGTTATTTTTCTTTTCTTTTTTTTCCTGATTCAATTGAGTAACTCCATTGCCATATTTATATTCAGTGAAAAAGTTTTTAATAGCACAAACGTTTTTCTGCATTCCTTTTAAAAATTGGATACAGCTCCAGAGGAGGGCAAACGATGTGGGATATGAGTAAGGATGATGGATTCCTGTATGAATATTTTTCAAACAGTCCTGAGAACTACTCAGAAATTGCTCGCAACAGTAGCAATCATGGAAAGTGAGATCATAACTCTCAGTAGAGCAGTTTCTGCAGTTCAGTGTTACTGTGGGTTTAGATGACACTACTCATGTACTTGCAAACAAGTAGAAAAGTAGGACAGAACTAATTTAACCAAAACTGTATTTTTTGCTAACTACTAACTGGTTGCACTAAAATCTAGGCAGAGTGAATCCTGAACTAAAATGGTCACAATGAAAAAATTCTGTGTTTACCAAGAATTGCTGCCTTGTGATATGTGACAGACCACAGTCATTGCCCGAAATTTAATAGTGAAACAAAGGCCCTGATTCAGGATTTCCGAATGACATTAGGAGGCTTTTCATTCAATTTAGGTAATTTGGGGTCTGGTCATCAGTTATCTTTTTGAAACACATTTTGTCAGCCAGCCTGAAGTGCGATGCACAGCTGGGTCTTCTAACTGCTACCGCTGTTCTTGGAGAGATGCTACCCCCTCTATTTATATAACTCAGCCATAGCAACCGCCAACAATTGAAACACAATGTTTTTCTGTCTTTTTGGTCTCGTAGTAAATTAGCACTGAATCCTTTGGCCATTAAATCATGAAGGCCACTACAGATATTTACTATTAAACTACAAAACTGAATTCGCTAATCAATCAAGTATATAAAAGCCTAAAACAGAGCAATTAAATTGTTCAGCTGAAGCTATTACAAAATCCATTACAGCAGGAAGTTCATTTCATATTTCAATTCATTTAATTAAGTGGCTAATTCAATGAGTTTAGGCTTATTTCAAAACACCGATCTGAGACTGAATCTCCAGATCTATATTTTTTACTTCTGTCGTTCTGTATTTCTTCCAGAACCCCAAATCCCAAACTTCTCTTAGCTGTAAGTCTCATTTAGCTTTGACACAGACTACTAAGTGTAAGTTATGCATGCATTATTTTTCTGTTTGCTCCATACAGGCTTAAGTTTCTGGGCTGAACAATTAAGAGATTTTATGATTTTCTCTACAACTAAAAGCTATTTTTTTTTCTTCTCTTGTTCTAAGGTCCCCATAAAATAGGTTATGGCTGAAATGGAGAGGCATTAAACAGCAAACCATTCTCTGATGATCATATGTAAACAGGGATAAACTTGCAGATGAACAGGTCACCAAATGCAAATATTGGCATCCTAAATATTCCCTCCTTAGCACTTAATATGTTGATAACAGGAGTTCCATTCTCTGACAGGTCAGCTTGGGCTGAGGCTGCAGTCTTCTAACTACAGTCAACAGTGCGGCAGATTTGGGTGGCTTCTCTAGCAGAATATTTCCAGAATAGAAAACACAGTACAAATACCAGCTTTTGCTGTATAAATAACTGATAAGGCTTTAGGGGATAAGAATGCTATTTCTAACCTTCCTTTCACTACATTCTAGTTTTCTTTCACAGATTCAAAAACAGAAAAAGGAAAAAATGTACCCCCCAAAATATTTGAAGGGCTGTTGAGCTATTTCCGTGCACACTAAAGAAGTTGTTCAGCTGATGACTTGATCTAATACTAGACCTTTTCCCTATGTTTGTTGTAGGCTCTTGTGTAACACAGCTCCCAAAATTGTAATTTAATAGGACTAGCTTGAGGGCAAATTTGCCATAACACAGGGCCAAGTTATTACAGTAATCAGGTACCTGAGAAGGAGCTTGAAGAAGTGAAACAGCAAATGAGCCTATTTTTTCAAAAGTGTAGGTGCTTACGGAACCTATGGACCATTGCTAACATTGCTAAGCAATAAACCAAGCAATTGAATCTCAGTGTGCTAAATAGGTAAAATAATTTCAAGAGCTGGAATTTTGTAACTATTGAGATCACATAGTGGAACTACTCAGAAACTTTTCTTACCATAGTTTACATTCTATGAGATTTTCTTCTATTTCAGTTACTTTGCATCTTGAATTTTGAAACACCCTGCAAAAAATATTGAACATGTCCTCATTTTGATTTTCCTTGTTCCCAAAAGACAAATCAAAAAGTTTTTCTTTGTCAAAAGGAATTAAGAATTATGAAAATTACTTTTTAAAAAAAAGTATATTCTAACATTTTTTCTGAGAAGGTTTGATTTTTAAACCTTCTGGTATTCTTCTAAAAACTTTCTGAGCAATAGTACAATGAAACACAAAGATTTAATTCAGGACCATTATATCTGCCGTAGGCTGCTGCAAATTTCTGTAGCTGGTTTTCAGCCCCACTTTTTTACCTTTATTTATAGTGAAAAAAGATTGTGAATTTTATTTGTAGGAAATAAAAGATTAATACAGAATTAATTCCAGAAAAAAACTGTATTAGGATGAATATTATTATAATATGGCACGTTTATTTAAATTTCGAGAACAAGTGTGATAGCTAGACTATATTCTTACTATTGCAAGAAGTCTTTGTAGAAGCTGCAAGAAATACTAAAAATATAATGTCATGCTCTGAAGGAATCCACCCCTAGACTAAAGTAGCCCACTGGTGATACTGATTCTTGGTTCTGCTTGAGTTTCATGCTCAATATAAACCGATTCATCAGTATTTTCCCCATCTACCACACAACTTATATAGAACATAAATAAAATGTATTACCTAGGTTTACAGGTTTGCTATAGGAGGAATGCTATTGCTGATAAAATTAAAAAGTCCCTCTGTCTCACTGGAAGTGGGTAATGTCAAATTACATGCAATTGAAGTTCACAAGTGGTGTTTAAACTGGATTTTTGTGGTGTGATCAAATGGGGACCCTGTTAAAGACTCTTTTATGTATGTTACCCGTTTCTCTTTGGCAACCAGTAGCTGGACCTGAAGCATCAAAGGAGTTTGTATTCCCAAAACTGAGTTCTGCAAGGGCTCTAGCTTCTTCTTATATGTCAGATCTCCGAGTTAGTATTCTCTCCTTTCCCATTTCCAATTTCTAGTTAGACACTGTAAATCATATACTCTTTGTGGATAGCAAAACTCCCCCTAGGCTTTTAAACTTCAGGGAGATGGTTACCAGGACAGAATGCAATTTCTGCAACAGGGAGGGTGAAATCCTGATCCCATGGGAATCAGTGGTAAAATTTTCTCTGATTTCAAAAGGATTACATTTTTCTCTACAGCTTTATGATACCTTCTTTTGCTGTAAATACCAAAAGATGTTCAGCGACGGCTGAATTTTAATTCGCTCTAGAAGATGACAGTACCAGTAGAATATGTTGGGTTCTTGTTGACCCTAATAAGCTAGGAGAAGTCAACAGTGTCACAGCTGTATTGCTTGGAAGGAGTCAAGGAGCAAAGCTGTTCTCTTCATCTAATGTAATTCAAGAGAGAAAATTGTCCATGATGCCTAGCTTATGTCAGAGTCAACCCCCCCATATTCGTGTTTCTGAGCACTGCCATTTGACTAAAACAGTTGGCTACAACTAGCATGCATGAGAAGAAAACCATAAAAAACTGTAAAAAATCACAAAGATATATAATAAGCACAATAATATGAAAAGGGTAAGATTTTAAAAGGGAGAATTAAAAAATAGTAAACACAGTAACTTGACATTAACTCTACAGGAGGATAAAATCCTTTTCATCATTACTTTTCACCATCCATTTATGCACCTTAGAATGTAGGCAAGTCTGACAGACTTAAGAGTACATGGAAGGACATGAGAGTTGTGTCCATGTGTGCTAAGAACTTAGATATCTGAGAGTTCAATACTCCATCGGTTCCCTTTGTGGAGCTTAGCAGAAATGTGTGATTCAGACAAAGCAGTCTCTGCTGTCTTAAATGCTGATCCCAGCAAAATATTAAAAATAGAAAACTACTCCCCAGTCATTAACCTTTTTCCAAACACCTTAAAAGTTCCTCTGCAGCTGAATTTTAAAGTGACACTTAAAGTAACTGAACACAGGACAATAATGAATGCACTGTAACTTGGGAAATTAGAACAATTCATTATTGGGCACACAGTTAAGAAAGTGTTATTAATATTGGCTGACAGTGCAATGTCAGAATAAAACATTAGTGGTCAGATCCAACATGCCTGGCTTCACAGCGGCATTCCCCCGAGTTCCCTGGGCCGCATGGGGGGAGCAGGGACTGGGGAAGGAGAGTTCCTGCAGCCCAGCCAGCGTGTGTGCTGGTGGGGACCAGCATCAGCCCACACGGGAGAGGAGGGCAGACTCGGACCCTGTGTTGTAATATCTTCATGAAGCATCAGCACACTTTTTTATTTCAAACTGTAGTCTGAAGAGAAGACGCATCTTACCTTTCGCTAGATAGCATTCCCTCAGGAAAGGCAACGCCTCCCTTCGGCTCAGACACACACGTTTCCTCAGGAGAGCGAGTTCTAACCAGCAGGCTGCTGGAAGAGGTGAAATGGGGGCACTCTGCACATCTCACTTTATACAGTGCTGTTGTGTGTAAAATGAAGAGATGATTTCTGCAGCTGTAGGTAAGGCTTTTGGTTTTATTCTGCCTCATCTTTTCCCTATTGTTTACCTCTAGCATTTATGTGCAAAATCTACTGCATACTGCCAGACATGTGTTTGCTGGTGGGACTCCTGTTAACAAGCTATCAATTTGTGTTCAAAACCAAGAATCTTCAGTGCTTGCTCCTGAAGTGCAAGTCAGAATCCTAAACAAGACATTAAACTTCTCTACTCATGCCTTTGAAATTTCCGTGTCCACTGGGGCCATGCCCAGGAATCTTTCCTCTTTGTGGGTTACTATCCATGTGAATGTCTCCGCTTTCATAAAAGTGTATAATAAGGCAAGATGAAAAGGTACAATAGCTCTTCAGAAAAGGAATCAAAATTAGGGGGACACAGGTGCTGAATACTTGCATAAAATACAAGACTGTGGGAAATTGACATTAACATGGATAGACTTAAAAGACTATCAATACTTATCCATTAAACCTGATAAAATCACCATGAAGGAAGATTAGAAAATTGGAATTTCTTTCGCTTCCCTTCCTGCTGAATCCAGACATTGATTAAAAGAGCATGAGGCACACAGATCCCACGCTCCTCCTGTTTCACTTAGGGCCCGATGGCATTGGCCAGCACTGGGCTGGTTTCCCGTTAGACCAAAGCTGGGTGCCTGGTCCCTTCCCTGAGCTGCCGCGTCTCCCCAGGCAGGAGGCACAGCAACAGCCCGACCATATGGTTAAGTGGCTGCTGATTACTCACAGGAAAACTGTTCCAAATCACTACCTATCAACTCTCATTTTCACAAGACACGGGACTGTTGTATCTTATTGTGCGGTATGTTTGTGGTATTTTGCAAGTGTAGTTTTGTTGTTACATCTTCTGCCTTGGGAGGGACCTCGGGCTCTGCTCTTGCCTGTGGTTTCCCTTTCCCATCAGCATATTTTTAATGAGCTGGAATGTTTTTCTGTTGCAGAATAACAAAGTCCCACGGCATGTGCAGTCTGGGAATTGCTGGCTTTTGTAAATGATTTCTGTTGGGCTTTTTGAGACCAGATGCTCACTATTGAAATAATACATGATCCTAAACAAATAAAAGAAAAACTGGGAACATCCAGTCTTCACAGAAAGTGGAATCAAAGATGAGCAAGTCCCATTTCTTTTCTGCTTTTTGCATTCAAAACTAATGCACACCCATGAGGTTTCTGAAGTAATTTGTTCACAGTGTGTAACCTGAGCAATGAGTACCTTCAACAGGCTTCTTGCGAATGTCAGGGACACGTATTCCTCATTCAGGATCTGTAGCACAGGACTGCAAGTAGGCAAGGGCAGGTCTTTGTACCACACAAGTGAGACCTTTCCTTTTAAAACCTTGCTTCCAAGGTGAAGGTGGTCCTTCCCTTTCAACAATTCAGTGATTGGAGAACTCACACAAAGTGGGGAGAAATATTTGTTCGGTGCTCTCCTCTGCCTATGGACAGTCTAATCCAGGGTTAAAGGAAAGTTCATTACCCATAGACAAATTCTTCTGTATGGGTGTATTTGATAGGACTCTCACTGAAGCCCCACTGCTGATGAGCAAATGAGAAAAGAGGGACATCACCACACCCTGCTTCCATCTATATCCTACTGAGAATCTGAAAATCTTTGTCGTTGTAAATCTGGGATGCTGCTTTTCTCATTACTTGGATGATAGAAACACTGACCATAATTGCTGGCCATTAAACAATCCCCTGTAGAAGAGACAAAATGTTTCTGAAAAATACTGCTGGGTTGTTTTTTTTTTAAAAAAAAAAGAAAATCAGAAGTTTTGTATTGAGTCTGCTAAATTGCCTTTGGATTTTAAATCTGGTTTTTGTGGGCTCTTGTGCCAGTCCTTCCTTTTCTGGCACTGTCTGACTTTTCCCTGCTTTTCTATTACCCAGTCTTAATAATATTTTCGTTTGTAATTCACTAGCTCTGTCAAGAAACCAGAAAACCAGGATTACCTTGTTTTGAGATGGTAGAATTTTTTCAAGAGAGTAAGTTCTGTCAGATAATGAAGACTTGCAGACATCCGCAGGTTCCAGGGGAATATCTTGCTTTCCATGAAATGCCAAGGGGTGCCTTTCCTGCCAGTCTTTTCCCCACCTCCCTGAGTCCTGGCAGCTCACAGGTATCAGCTTTCTTGCCCTCCAGTTTTGGAGGCACCAAAAGCCCCTGCTGTGACAGTGCTTTGATTGTATCAAAGTGAACAAATGCACCTTCTGGTCCTGAAATGATGTTTTTCGAAAAATATCTTCCTGGGAGCTGGTGAGCTCTAATCATACAGTACCTCATTCACACTCCTATGCTTCCTCAGCAAGTCTGGAAGTGTTAGCTCTGTTGCACAGGCATCTGTGCAACATTCCCAGTATCTGTATTTCCCTTTATTTCCCTTTATTTCTCCATGGGAACTAGAGAGGGATGAAATGTGCTTTTCTGGAGGATTCACAGTGTTTTCTAACACCAGCGGGACGAGAAATCCAGTCTCTGAAAGGGAATACGACCCTCTGGGCACCAACTCCTCCATCCACTCCTCAGGAATCTGCTTTGTTCTGCCCTGGCAGGCCCACTTTCATTCGAGGTCTCTCCCTGCCCTTGCTCTTTGTGCTTCTCTCCTTCTCACTTAGTTATCCATGGGTTCCTTCACCCGTGCTATCTCTCCCCTTCAAGACCTGCCAGCAGTCCCAGGCTCCCGGTCTTGCCCATCTCTTGGCTGTGTCACAACCCTAATCTCCAGCCCAGTCTCCTTGTGCAATCTCAGACTGCAGCATCTCTCTGTGTTTTTTTGGCTTTCTCTTTTCCCAGACTCAGCTTTTCTACCCAGGCATTTTCAGTTCTTCACCACCACCACCTTTGCTCCTTCTCCTCCAGGGGTACCGGTACGCCTCTCTTTGCTCCTAAAGACAACATGTCAGAATTGAGTGAACCACAGACAAAGAAGGCTTTGATATCATACACCATTTTGACTTTGGGTTTCTTAGCGTTTTACCAAATTTGACACAACACACTAGAAAGGCTTGTTATCACAGAGAAGATCAAGAACTCTGTGACCCGTGTCCCTTCTCCCCAGACTACTGGTGGTAACTTGGTTTCAGTTGGGTGCAGAATCCAGGATAGGAATAGGATAAACTGAGATCCCAAGAGATGCTTGTGGCTGAGGCTGTAGAGAATTTGGCTTTGATTTTACTCGATTGTTTAGGCAGCATGAATTTGGGATTACACTCAGGTGCTACATGTGTTTGGACTGTTCCTTTGCAGGGAGGCCCAGACTTTGGGCTGTGTCGATTTCTTTGCATCAGCTTGCAGCTGTGAAGTGGGGGTAGCAAGTGAGAAAGCTGTTAGAGAAGAAGTCAACTTATTTAAATGTGAGTAACCCAAAACATAGTTCTTCATCTTCATTCTCAGAAAAGGGGGAAATGGAGAAAGCTATAATTCTCTTAAAAAGAAATCCATTTGAGCCCTATGCCAGACTTTGATAGAATATTGATCAGTGAGTGCTTAAAATTAAAGAAAAAAATCAACTACAGAAAATATGAAGTGGTAGGCAAGGAACCAAAACCTACTTCCAGTATAAATGATGTTTGTCTATGCATCTGTTCAGGCTTAGTAGTAAGGCAAAGACTTAACTTTTTCATTATTGGCCTTCTTTCCTTTAGACAGATTGTTTGGAGGGACTCCATTCTGCACTTTTCTAGCAGACAGTGATGGCTATTTAACAAGGTTAATATCAGTCATGATAATTACCATCAACATGTCAGAAGAAAACATTTTGATAGATTTCCGTTCAGCAGCTTTTACCTTGAAAGTAAAAGAAAATACTTCAGCAGACACTTGCTTTTATGTTGCTGCTTTGATCTTGCAATGGAAATGGATCTATAATAGCACTAGTAGCTTCCCTTGCATCCGTTACACCGAAGAGACCTTTTCAGGTAACATGATTTCTTGATCAAAGAGCAAGGGGTATAGTGCTCCTTACTTTGGGCCCACTGCACATTCCTCTCTTTCCTCTCCATTTTGTTGCTGATGGACTACCTTACAGGCCGCCTGAATGGTATTCGCTTGCCAATTTGTTTTTGCAGCAAATGGAAGGAATTTTCTTAGCCTTATGTGCCCCATCTTCCCTTGTGATACACACTTCTGTGCTTTTTGTGAAATCAAATTCTGCGTGAGTGTTAATGAAGAGCTCTTGCCAATTGCATTTTGTGTTAAAAAAACATTTCCCCTCTCACCGCACCGAAATTCTTCATGCAACAAAAGGGATCATTCAACATAGTTGAGTTTTGAATAACAGAAGTTCAAAAGCCAGACTCATTTCTAGTATGTCTTAAAACCAGGAGATAGATTGGACTTTGCTAAAAAAATATTTGTCGTCTAAGTATAGTGAAAGACAAAAACTAAAACATACAGACATTAAGATCTGTTGGAGCAAATAATTTTCTTTCAACCCATGTGGAAAAAAATGCCTGAAATACATCAAAGCTAACACTGAAATGGAAATAATTCTCATTTTTAAAAAGATGGAACTGAGAAGCGTTCCAGTCTCTCAGGATCCTGAGTTACAGTTTGAACACTTGCATATGAATACTGATTAGAGAGCAATAACTTTTTGTCCTGTAGCTGATCTTGAGAGCAAGTAACATAGGAGTTGAGCAGCATGTATTTATAGATTTTTGAATTTTATGTTGAGTGTACTGCATGCATTGTGCTCTTCTTTATAGTCTGCTGTATTATGGAATCTTATTTTCTTTCATAGCTTTTTTTTCCTCCTCAGTTGAAGATTTGTAACATGGTCATGTTAATCTTGAATTCTTCAGAAATCAGGAAAAAAGAGAGACTTGGTTTTTTCTGCTATTTGTCCAGTGTCCTGGAAGGACATATTTTAAGCTCCCTGGGCCGTGGAAAGTTTCAAGCTTGAGTTTTCCATTTTCTGGATGAATTTTCTCATAAGCTGTCACAGATATTGCTAGTCTAGAAGTATTCTATCTCTAGGACAGCTGTAGATCTGAGCTAGATGGAGGCCCCATTCCCCTGGGAAAGGTAGGACTTTCAGACATATCCCAGTGCTTAGGGCATTCTACTGGTGCTTTCCCTATGTCTGACACAGCTGCTCGGGTCCCTGAGGTGCCTGTGGTGTCTCCCTGTGAAGTAAAAGAAAAGAGCAGGCTCTAAGCACACAGTTCGAGATTTCCCTGGGATCTGTGGTTCAGGCATCTAAATTTACAGCACCTGTATATTTTAGTCATTCAAGCCCCTTATTAGAGCTACCTCATAATTCTGGATCCAGAATATACAGCCTGTGTCCAGGAAGGCCTGCCAAAGAAGTGCTTTCATATCTTCATGGCAGAAATGGCATCCATTATGGTTAAATAAGACCTTTCTTTGAAGTCCAAAGAATTACTGTCACTAAATCTAATAAAAAATTAGATTTTACAAGATAAGACTTGGTGGGAAGCAAAGCTGAGAGTTAAGCTGAAATTGTTGAGAGAAGAATAATGCTTCAACAGGCATTGGAAGTAGCAGGCAAAAATGGAGAAGGGCAAAGGGAAGTTCAGAAAGCTTCAGAAAATTCTGATGGAAACAGATGGAAATTTATCTGTCTATAATAGCTCATGATAGCATGTCAGAAAGCCCACCATGTGCAAGCTGTTGCAAAAAAACCCCTTTCCCTCTTAATACTGTACATCCAGGTAACAGTAAGCTATGGCTGGATCAACACAAATATGTTTAAATGTTTCTTTTATGCCTAATCCTGCCTTGCTATGTCAAGGAGCGCACCCTTATTCAGGAAGACACAGAATTTAAGAAAACATTAGCAGATTCCAAATATCGGGCCAGAGTATTTCTCTGTCTCCTAAAAGCACTCCCTTCCCTCCAGCCTACTCTAAATCCATTTCTGTCTTTTCTAGCAGGAAATCTACAGATCTAAAATCCCTGGAGAGAAAGCAAGAAAGATTTTGGGTTTGAACACACTTGCAGATATGTCTGCATTATATCTAATTATATTTGTGTATTATTTAGTTTGGAAGATTGAGGCTTCTCCCACCCATTGACAGGAAAAATCTGGGGTTTATGCTACAAATGTTTTCCTATGCATGTTTTCCTATCCATGTTTTGACTTGTCACTTGTGAAGGGATATACATTCCAAAGCTGTTGGTGAACATGAACCAGATGAACTAAGAAGTGTATCTCACAGTCAACCCTTTTACTTATAGATAAATATGTATATGCCATATAAGTATATCACAATGTGAAGAAGCACAGGGATGGCTGCATTATTTCTATTGAGAGAGTTTTGGAACATGTATGTTCAAGAAAAATACAAGCATATATTCATCAGATAATACATTTTAAATCTCATAATGTTAATTTGTAAACTCACTTAAACTGTTGATGGAAAGTAAGAAAAGTTTTTATTTGAAGTGTGCTAAATGGAAAAGGTTTAATTTATTCTCAGCTAGTACAAATAAAGTAAACACTCCTTTTTCTTCAAGGAGAAAAATACAGTCAATTAATCTGTTCATACATATTTATGTTCTTCAGGAAAAGCAGGGATATGTCCCTGGTATAGATACTGGCTCAGCAAACCAGTAATCCTGGTCCTACCAATAAGAGAGAGTGGTACAACAGGGTGGAAGGTGAAAATCAGTATTGACACATTCAAGGTTGAAAGGAGCAAACTGAGGAAATTAGATGAATTGCTGTAGTACAAATATGCTAAAACCGTGCAATAAAATAGCCCAGTGCTCTGTCATGTACATAACTGCTCAATGCATACTGATACTAAAAATCCAATAGCAATCCTTAAGTCCTTAAAAACCCCCACCTTTTCCCAAGGCTCTACAGTAGGGTCATGAAAGATGATAGTATGAAATGGTAGCAAGTTCACGCGTCTTAAAAATGATAAAGCAGCCTCATCTGAATAATTTACAGTCCTGGTGGGGCAATTGCAAGCAATCAGTGCAGTTCACAGACAATTTTTTGTAGAGAGGGACAGCACGAAGTCTTAGATACACAGAGAGCTTCATTTGTGTGGAACGATGGAAAACCCTGTGACAAGAGGGTGTTTGTGTTGTGTGTTGCCAGGGGAATATTCGTATATTTAAAGAGAAGATGAATACAAGTGAGGATAACATGAAGCAATGAAGGATCCAGAAAAGGCTAGTTGTGTGGTCCTATTCATCTTCAAAATAGAAAAAAAAAAGAGAAGTGGAATAAAATTAAAGACTGATCATATGAAATAGTGGGGTTTTTTAAAAAATATCGTTCACATAGTTTGGCCTGTAAGATTCAATGTCACGACTACAAGTTTTAGCAGATACTTTATCTTGAAGAAAATAATGAGAAGAAGGTAGTGAAATTTACTGTTATAATAATGAGAGCATACTATCAGCTACCTACATTAGGGGCATTTCTCTGCCCAGATTGAGCGATTATGCCTCTCATTTGCAAAAAAGTTACATTATCTCTTTAAAATACGTGTTGCTTTCCTGCTTGTCTTGCTGTATTATGTAGTGTTCTTTCTTTTTTATTATCTGTTCAGTATTAACGTGTGCCTCTGAAAAATTAAGCCCAGTCTTGCAGTAAGGGGAATGCTGGCTACAAGAAAACCCCCTGAAACAGTCTGACCAGTGGCTTGCTGGGGTTTCAGCAAGGTCTAAGCACTTCCAAGACCTTTAATTCCTGGAATTTGTGATTCACCCTGAGTAATGGTGTAAGTGGTAATCCGGGTCTTTTGTCTGGCAGGTCCACTGGTGAGAGGAGGAGGTGGGGGTGTTTGTCTGTGGGTGGTGGCTGGCAGGACTTTGGGAGGGCAGTGATTGATCTGTGTCAGTCAAAATGGTGTTCAGCAGGGATTGATTTCCATTTTGCGGTGTTCACACATGGCTGTTTCCACTGCACAGCCTGGTGGAGATAATACCTCTGCCAGACCATGAGAAAGGCAGGATTTATAGAGAACCATCCTGGTTCTCCTGAGGGGTTGCAGAAGCAACAAGCCAGCTCTGATGACTGCTCTCATCCTCTTTGCATACTTTGTCATTTCAACTCTTCACAGCTCTCTTTGGTTTGATTCTGCAGCTGCAGAGATTTTCAGCTCAGTGGAACCAGCCCTTGTGCTCTCTCTGTCCTGAGCTGGGCAGAGGACAAGGCACTGGTGACATCCACTGCTGTCACTGCAGCCAGCTCTGCCCTTGCTCCACTCCCTCGGCCCTTTCCCTACTCTCCAAGATTATATAGCCTGGGGTTTTAACTATAAATGGGAAATTTATGGCCTTAAAGGAGATGTTGCATATAATTTAATGCAGAAAAAAAATCCATAAATCTGCATTATATGGTTCCTCATTACATTTAATAAGTTGATTTCACCGTTACCTGCTTCCCTGAACGCTTTCTTCGGTTATCTCTGGCTTCAGGTTATATCTTACAAAGGTAGTTCAGATTCCTTGCAGTGGTGTCTGACTTACCTTAATGTGTGGATATAGTGTCTATCATGATAGGGCTCAAGACTTAAAGCGTTCTTTCATTACTAATTAACCACACTGAAATTGCCTCAGTATCTTAGCACATTGGAGAATATTATCCTTGCTATTGATTTATATGGAAAAGTTATAACTACTAATTAAATTGTACAGTAGTCTTCCAAGAGGGATTTTTAAAGTACAAAATAACTGCTGTGGGAAAATTCCAGGGATGTAATATAGTACACATCAAAACAGTGAAAATGTAGAAAAAAAAATTTTCCGGAGCGCTAGTTCCAACATATTTTTGCCCATGAAAACGTCTATGACTAAATCCATTCGAGTAATTCCATTCCAAGGGCACTGATTTTACATAATACTGTATTCATGGACATCCGTTTTAAAAGAACTTGCATTTTAGGATTTTCTCAGTTGTATATTTCTTAATGGGTATAGAAATCTACAGAGGCTTTGATATACTTGCTCTATTGTTTTTAACTGACTTAACAACCTAAACATCAAGCAATGAAGCTTTCTGCCCTATGTTATGATTTTGAGTCTCTGGCAGGAGGACTCACGAGGACTGTTTGGCTATGTTGTAAAAAATATTCTAATTGATTAGATACATTCCTCCTTCTCAATTAACAATTACAGAAAAAGGGAGTTTGTGACTCTGAGCCAAGTTCATTGATGTATAGAGCATAGCTAATATCAGTCATTATTAAGGTCCTGATTGTACTGTGTGTTTTCTCACAAACACGATTATAGGAAGCTAATTTGCATTGCTAAAGGAATGCTAAAAATATCAAAACATTTTTCCCTGCTGGCCAGAGAGTAGTTGATCCAATCATTAAAATGCAGATAAACAGAAGTAACTACTCTGATGGAAGCGAAGATGATTAAGCACAATATGCATAGGAAATTAGTTATTTAGCTACTAGTGTGCTCTCCAGAAGAAGAACTGCAAAGCTCTTGTATAAAAATCACACCTATCTGTCATGGAGGTTTTTGCGTGGCACCAGAACGATCTATAAAAGCTTTACATTATTTCTCATTCAAAATTTACCATGGGGCCTTTTGGCAGCATGTGCTAAGGGACTGAACTGCAACTGCTGTGTAGGAAAAAGTAATTTCTGCTTTTCCTAGCAGGACTGATGACTTTGGCTCCAGCAGCTGCTATAATTCATTGTTCCTTTTGCTGTACAAGAAGGCAGAGTCTGAGCAGCCCAGCACCACAAACAGGTGGGCTCTTGCCTTCGCTCACTTCTTATTCAGAGCCTGCACAGATGAACTTATTTATCCACAGATGAAATCTGTGCCAGATATAGAAATAATGGGGAATGTTTACAGGAGAGTAGTTTATACCAGGTCTCCTCTTGAGGCAGGTGCTAAAGCTGTGGAGGTTCAAGAGGATACCTGCAGTTTTTAAGTTAAATGCACTTTGAATATCCCCTGGCTTTCCAACACCCACGAAAACTGTAAATGTACCTGCCCAAAACCTCTAAGCTTCTCCTATGTTGGCAGACACTTTTTTCATAGCAGAAGTGTTGGCATAGCTGCCCAAAGGGAAAACAGGGAAATGCTTTGGCTCTCATTCAGCCAACCACAGTTCCTCAGTACATCCCAATACACCAATATTTAGGTTTAGTTTAAACTGTCAGAAATCAGCTTGAAATTGTGATCACATACTTCTGCAAGCAGAAAACATCTAAATGAACAGAATGGATGGGTGGGTTGGTGCCTAGCATTTCCTCTATTATGTACTTTGATGCCATTTTGAATGGTGTGCCAAGATCTATAACCACCACCTTCCCCTGTCCCCTCCAAATCTACACGAAAAAATTTTGGAAATGTTTCATTAGTCATTTTTGTCAAGACTACAGATGAAAGGAGCCATTTGTATTTTATGACAGTTGGTAATTAAACATTTACAGTACGGTGCCAATGTTTAATACGCAATGTAGAAGGAGCAAACTTGAACAGAAGGTGAGTCTGGCAGAGCTTAACGTGGAGTGGTGCTGTGGGATTGTGCATGTGTGATCAGAACCGTAACACCGCAGAACAAGTGGCATTGCAATAAAATACTGTAGCAGCAAACTGCTTTTCCAGCTGTGTTGGACTTCCTTCCCTCTTCCCTGGAACAGAAATGAGAAAAAATATTTTACCCTTGAAATGATTTGGAGAAACCAGATGAGACTTTGGGAGTTAAGATCACTGGGTGCTTTTGCAAGGCAATAAAGCTGTATAGAATAAATGAGTCCCAAGGAGTTTCTTTTGGTTTTATGACTGCCCTGCTTTATTTTTTCTCTTCCATCTCACTGAGTATTTTGTAAAAGCCTTCTGTGTCTTATTTAGGTTGCCTTCCCTGTTTTCATCTCTGCTGGAAAGCAGGGCAGTATTCATTGCGACAGTCTATCTTTGTGTAAATGCCTGGCCCTCTAATACCACATTTGCACTTAAGGGTAAAAACTGTTTAAACAGCTCTTACTCCTGTTGAAGTGATCAGAAAAGTTCCCTTTTTCTGATAAGGATTAGACTGCATATCCACAAATTTTCTGTGCCATCACAAACAAGATTCATCTGTCTAAATGTCAGTGCACAATGTGCATGTCCACGTCTGAGCTGTGTACACTGACATTACACTCCATGGAGGCAGAGCTAAAGGGAGAACCATCTGCTAAAAGAGACAATCAAGACGGACCAAGTGCATCACTTCCTAAAAACATCTTTTTTTTTCCCCCCTTCTTTGTTTTTGAGCTGCAGGTGTGTACATTTTTTCCTATGTCTAAAGCTAGGGGAGACAAGTCCCAGTCAAACACTTCTTTCTCAAGTCATCTTCCCAGGCTGTGTGACTTTTCTTGTAGTACTTATTCTGTGCTCACAAAGCACATACTCTACAGAATGACCTCTCTTCTTCTTCTTCTACACCATTCTCAGGGCTTCCCATGACAAGCCAGTTCCTTATAGCTGTGTTGGTCCAAAGGAAAGATGAACTAAGAGTACAGGTTGCCCAGAGAGGTGGTAGGTGCCCCGTCCCTGGAAACATTCAAGGTCAGGTTGGATGGGGCTCTGACCAACCTGGTCTAGTTGAAGATGTCCCTGCTCATTGCTTTGGAGGGGTGGTGGGTGGGTTGGACTAGGTAACCTTTAAAGGTCCTTTCCTGTTCTATGATTCCATATTGGGTCTCCACAGTATACCTGAGGGTATTCTCTGAGCTGTGTAATAAGTAGACAAAGATAATTTTATGCAGCATAAGATTCAGCTTGCAGTCAGTGGAAGTGCCATGGACTCTGGATAATGCTGATTGGTGCCATGATTCCTTTTTTTGTGCAAGCAGTAGAGTTGTTTGAGAAATGATCGTGTGGCAACAAGCGTGAAATTAAAGTGTCTGAGTGAGCTTGCATTCGTGCATAATACCCTGCAAACATATTTAAGTAGATGACATCTATCAAATAACCAGGCTTCTCTCAAAAACAGCTTAGTAAAGCACTGGCAAAGACACCCAGCCAGATCAGACTGCAAACGTTTGGTAGAATCCTGCTCCTAATTAAATTCTATCTATCTAATGCAGTAGGGCTGTAAGGTTGAGACATTAAATCAAAAACTGCCTTCCAAGCCTGAATTTAAATGCTAGTATAGTTGCATCCTATGTGGCTGATGTACAAGATCACCCACAATAACTCTTCTTGCTCAAAACAACTGTAATCGTAGAAAAAACATCAAATGTGTCATTGCCTTTTTTTTTTTCCCAAATATTTTGAAAGATCTACATGGAAAAACTTAATAAATCACTGTCCTTGCTTACACAAACAGCATGGTTCTAATCTATATTAGCTGATACATCATGAATCCTGTAAGCATTTACTTATGAGTAGTACCATTAACTTTGGTAGGATTACTCAAGTAAATAAAACCATTCATTTCTTTCCAGGATCAAGATCCAAGATCCTAATAAATTTTGACTGAAACAGAACAATAGGTGTTTCCAGAAATTATGTGAAATGTCATCCACTTTGGTCCTTCCCAAGTGAAACCAATATTAAGCAGAAAAAAAGGTCATTATAAGAAGGGATGGGCATGAAATAGTTTATTCTGGGCAATGAAATCTGTCCTCCCATGATCAGAGAAACTCTACTCCTTTGTGTCATCCTATGATTATTTCAGTCTATGCCCAAATTAACCAGGTAGACCACACTCATGACAGAAGTAAAATTTTTACCTTAGCACATTTGTAAACTGCTCTGTTGTTGATAGGAACACCATATCATTTCATGGAGCGATAAAAATCTGTATTTTATGAAAAATTCATGACAAAAATTACATATAATGTAAACCAAAATTTTAAAATAGATTCAATTACAAAGAACTTTCTTTTGTAAAAGATAGAATGGAAACAATACAGTAAAAATAGATTATTACAAACAAAATGTTTTTCACTTCCAAAAGCCTAACTTAATTATTTTAAAAAGTTGAAATGAAATTTGTTTATGGATGGTAATCCTTAAAAATAAAAGCACAATAGGACAGAACAAGCATGCATTTATTATAAAAATGTGGATGTACAAGTTGTAGAATACCATAAATGTTTAGACTTGTGAATGTTGCTTAAAAAGAAGGTCTTTCATGTCAGTAATACTTTGGATAAACTATATTTCTTTCTATTCAAGATGGTTCTCATCCAGAATAGATCCACAAAAACAGAGACACATGTAACTTCTTCACATTTTATGACACCTAACTATGGATCTGAGCAAATTCTGTGTTTGTAGCTCTCCTTACTAAGCTGCCTTTCAACTCTGGTGCAGTCAGCCTATTGTTACAAATAAAAAAGCCTTTCTTTGTCATGGTTATCACACACTACTACTCTGTCTGATCCTGCATCCACTAAAGTCACTAGTAAAAGTTTGACTTGGCCAGGGTCACATCTTTTATTACAAAGCAGAATGCATGAAGTTAAAGAACAATGTGAATACATTCAAGCTGCAACTTTTCCAACGAGCTTCAGGTATTTAAATTAAATTGTTCAGTGTTTCGCCTATTTGACACTACATTCACGTATTTACATCATATACATCTGTTATAAACTCAACAGCAGGTACTCAGAAACAGCTGTGTCCAGCAGTTCCACAAAATTCCAAACTGGACCATTTCAATTAACGGAGACAGAGAGGGTAAAGTAAAGCCTTCAAGGTAAACCTGGCCTCAATATAACTGTCTCTCTTGCAAGTAGCCAGAAATGTGTCAATCTTTGAGAGGTTGCCTAATGAATTGCTTCAAGTTTTCTTCCAGGATTTTGAAAAGGAAAGTCCCACTTACTTATAAAACTGTATTTTGTTGCTCATGGTCATTTTTCCAGTGGCAAAGTCAAAAGAAGAGCAGGGTCATACATGGAAAGTATCAGCCGGTGTGCTCTGTGGGATTTGTCCTTGGCTGGGGATCCTGCTTTTGAAGGAGTCAGATGTCCCAGGATCCGAGAGATGACGGTGAAGGCATGAGCAGAGAGGACCTTTGCTCCCCCTGCCAGGGTGGCGGTGTGTGCGGGGCCATGGCTCACTAGCTGCTGCAGCCTCTTGTGCAGCCATGTCCCAGTAAATTGTTGTTACGTCCATCCTGGAGTTTCTCATGGCTCTGAAGGGATGCTCTGCTGTCCATGCTGGAAGCCTGTCCACTTTGATCCTGCTGTCTTCTTAATCTGCCAAAAGTTAAAAACATTGATGTAGCTATCATGTGCAGATACCTGTGCCAGAATGACAGCCGTGGCCTGTCCTATGGATAGCCTCATACACCTGTGTATAAAGCAGATTCCTGCACCATTCCATCTCTATTAACTCCTTGAGCTGCCATGTCTTCTGAACACTGATGATTGCTTCCTCCTAAGTATGTGCAGTTGGGTCCTGGTCAAACACTGCTCCCATTAAAGCCTATCATAAATAGTCAGCAGAAGAGTGTGCTTTCTCTGGCTTTAGCACCTCTGCTCAGACTATAACTAGACAAAACCTCCAGGTAGCTCAAGGATGATGAGAGTTGTTGACTGGACACACAATAGCAGTAAGCAGATGTTCATCCCTGCTGGCCTACAAAACTATCAGTAACCTCTGACAGCACAAGAGAAAAAAACCATAAGCTGAAAATATCTTCAGTATTTCTCCTATTATTACTTCCTATGTTGTCAAACCCTCCTAGGTGGTTTCAAGGAACAACAACAACAAAATCCTGTGCTATTTAGAGACTGCAAAGTCATCTTCTTTTAACATCATTTTCTAGAGAACAGCAACAGCCCTAGTAGCACCTTCAGTCCCCACCCATCATTTTATCATCAAGCTTCTCAGCATTTCCGTCCAACACCAGTATCAACTTCTGTGACTTTGCTGTGATTTGTGTGATATTCAGTGTTTTCCTCCAAATACAGATGCAATGTAAGTACTTTCAAGAAGGCAGTAAAGATTCACGGTGAAGCTACGAAGTAGAGACAAATTTTTTTGCAAACGTGAACAGCTGCTCTTTTTAGAGGAATTTTTCTCTCACTGTTTTCTCAAAATGAGAAACAGCTGTTGATGTATTCTCAAAAAAGGCACCAAGAGTTGGCAGCAGAAACACTATGGAAGAACTCTTTATTACACTGATCATAAGTGATATATATAATATGCTCCAAAAAACCTTTGCAAGTAACATTGACTATGTAGAAAATACTCAATAATGGAAAAGAACGCTAAAATGAAATATAAAGGGACAGTTTAAAAGGGTAAAATACTTCCAGGTGGCATAAAGACTACAGAGACACCATGCTGAAAACTCAGAAGAGAATGTGAAAGGACACGAAATAGCTGTCATAGATCAGCAGAGGAATAAAGGAGGCTATTTAAAGTAAAAATAATGAAAACACCAAAATAGGTTAAATTTAGAAGAGCACAAACACTGGCACATTAAATAAAAAAACTTTAAGACAGACAGAAAAAAACAGACCAGAGGAACAAATTGCTAAAAGCATTTACCCTAATAGTAATTTTTTCAAGTGCACCAGAAATAAGAAGACTACTAGTGTCTCTACAGGCCAATGGAGGACTGAGATATTAGAGGAAAGCTCAATAAATATGAGTCCCTGTCTGAAAAGCCAATGAATTTTCTTCACCAGCGTCCATGACAAATGAGCTTAGGGCCATTCCTTTCTTTATGAGAAATTAGTACATCATCTCCAGTTAAGCCATCAGTCAAACAGCTTTAGAACCAATCATTCAAATGAATGTTGACAAATCATCAAGACAGTGAATTTTCACCCAAGGGCACTAAGAAAATCGAAATATATAATTTCTGCACAGCTGAATGGAGTATGTAACTTACTGTCGAAACTGTCTTGGCACCAAGGAATGGAAGACAGAAAATCTGATGGCTTTTTTTTTTTTTTTTTTAATAAGGGCTTCGAAAGAGATCCTGGGGATTACCATGAGATTAACTGAATCAGACATAGTCTTGAACTGTCTTAGGGTCTGAGCTACTGGCCCATATGAGACTAAAGTATTTGTAGGCATCAACAGAAAAGGCTACAGTGCTTGGAAACTCATCTTGTGAACTGTGGTTTGCAAATCTGTGCAAACGGCTAAATAGTGGAGAGAGACAAATTTTGGCCCTATGGAGATCTGAGAAATCATTGTGTTTGTCTAAGATGTGCAAGTGCTTTCACCCTGAATTCATTTAATATTTACTTGGTTCATTAAAAGCTGAAAAAGAAGGCATTTACTGTACTGCTAAAATTAATGGGGAAATACAAAGTCTCGATAACAGCATAAAGCAGGAAAACACCAATATTTTTTTTTCAAGCCACTCAAACTGGCACAAAGGCAGCATGTAAGGAGGACAGCGGGAAAGGAGAGAAATGAAGCCCATGCTGGGTTCAAAAGGTACCACTGACCAGCCCTGAACTTCTCACTCTTTACAGAGGTAGTTTCTATTCTTGATTTCCATTTATTTTCTTTTATCCTGTCCCTACTCCCCAGGTCTATTATTGAACCATAATTAGATTTTGGGGGTTTGGAAATGCTGAAGAAATACATTGTTTTAGCAGTGCCTCATTGTATTCCCTTTTCAGACATTTTCTCTTTCCATATCTAGATTCATTACCCATATTTATCAAAATAAACAATAGGTTATTAACCTGATGATGTAGTAAAAATTTAACTGTTATTTAAATGTTTAGTAATTTATCAATCACTTTATTCAGTGATTAAAATTGTGTTAAAGACTTCACTATAAGGGGCTGTAATGAGTATGCCAACACTAACTTACCAGTGTGCCCTGCGGGCTGGGGAATTGGACTAAGAATCAGGAGATGCTGATTCTGTTTCTACCTCTGTCACCCTTTGGGCAAATTACAGCCCTTTTCTGTGCCTCGACTTCTCTCTTGACAAGTGGAAACAATGTAGGGGGGTGAAGCTAAAGTGGGAATTGTATTTGCCCAGAAATCTCACATGGTTTGGAGCTAGTCGTAGATCTGAGCTGGATAAGTTGTGGCTCAGAAATAGAAATAAAAAGAACATCAGAGCCATGCCTGGACTGGTAAAACCATGTGTTTGTATCAAACCCATGTCTGGAGGAGATTTCTTTAGATAAACTGGTGACAGAGCATGTATAGGCTCGTACTTGCAGCTCTTGATTAGGCAAAGGATTCAATGAGCAGGAACGTGCTAAGCAACGCGGGACTTTGCTTGTAGTTGCACATCAGATGTTGAGGCAGCTGCTGCCGAGAGCGATGGAGGCTAAGAGCTTTGGGCTTCTAAATACTGCTCTGTGCCTCGCAGGCCTGAATGAAAAGCGGAATTAGAGTCTGGTGTCTGTGGTGATTAAGGAAAGAAGGTAGCATATGTAATCAAGCAAAATGTAATTATACTACATAAGTAATTATGCATATATGCACTATTGAATATATAAAAATACAAAAGTAAAGAGAGTAGACTAGCTAAAAGCTAGCATGGAAAGTATAATACTGAAGCAAAAAAGACTGCTACAACTATGGCAGGCCAGAGTGAAAATCTCAAACAACTAATGAAATCCAGCGGCAAGATTGGGGACCACCAGGGAAGAGCTTACAGCTTTGCTTTGTTCACTAGATGAAGAAAAATATTGAAAATTAGTCTTTAGGCTGCTTAGCAGGGTAAGTTCAATGAAAAAGGATGAAAAGTTGCAGATTCAACATGACTGTCAGATTTTCAGATTTGCTAAGAGACTAAGGCCTCCTTGCAAACCACTGCAATTTCAGCAAAAATAAAATAAAGCAATTGGTCTGTATTTCAGTCTAGCTCCAAACTGCAAATAGGCTCAGGTCAAGACCTAAACAAATCTCACCACAGCAGCTGTGTGTGAACAAGCAGTCTCTTCAGCTAAAATGTTAGGACAGTTGCAGAAATGAAATTTATTCGTGCATTCTTGATTTCTTGGTGCCATAGCTGAAGCACTTTTCCATCAGATGTTCTCAGCTTTTCAAAAACATGGGTACCTCGACACAGTTCCTGTAATCATGGCAAAATAAATGCGGTCTGGGCCATTCTGTTTAAAAATGGCACCAGTGCAATAAATCATCTGTAGGAAACTGCTTTCCGGTGAATGACTTATCTTGCCTTTGAGCTGATGCAGCTACAGGCTGTGATAACTTGATAAAGGCTCAGAGAGAATGAATGGCTTGATGGGGTCTTAGTTGTGGATCTGAACCAGGTCGCTGTTCCTTTTGCTGAATGCTATTGACTGAGAATAAATGGTAAAATGGCCAGCTGCAGATGAAAAAAGTGAACAAGTGTTTCTAGTGGATAGTCATATGGAAAAAAAACCTGCACGGAAGAGAGGATGAAAATGAGTTTTAACTGTGTCTATCACATTCATTCTATGACAATTCTGTACAAATACATAAGTGGTCCCAGAGGCAGTTATGCTGGAAATTAAGAGAGGTTCTGTTGAAACAACAAAGAGATAAGCTGAGTTTTCCTTCTCTTCACCACTGATCCCTGCAATACTGATAGTGCATGACACTGAGCATTGAAAAACCTCCTCTCCAGCAGTGAGGAAGAAAGAGGCTGTGCCAACCACAAAAATGCATCAAGAAAAGTAACAGCCTTCAGTCAAATCTCGGGCTTCATCAGTATTTCTGGTAAAGAGAAAGTGCCTGTGTGAGGTCTGGAAAGGTTTTTAAAATTCTTGTTATCTTGATACTCAGACATTAGAGTTCCTGCAGCATTGATTTCCAATGCTGGATCTTGAATCAGGTATTCATCAGTGGAAAGGCATTCAAAGGACAGGGAAAAATTGTTGGTCCAAAAAAATCTATAGCGATATAGACCAGTGGCATCAGGTTTACAAAATGTAGCTGCTCTGTTTGAGAGCTGTATGAGGCTGTTACGCTGCCTGTCACTCTCGTCTGTTTGTTCTGGCCAGGCAAGACCTTGGTGCTCGATAACACCTTTGTGCAGCTGAGGTGCCCACCAATGGGCCAGTGTGAAACTGAAGCCTCAGAAATGCGAGATGTTTCAAACAGTGGGCACACAGTCAGCAACCATTGAAGACAGAATTTCTACTGACAAAAAGATAATTCAAACCAGGCAGAACTGTCACTCTTCTGAGACTCCCACATATACCAGGTTCTACAAGACACTCTTTTCATGGCAGAAAATTTGCAAGTGAGTTTGCCAATGTTGCAAACCCGGTGGGTGTGGAGGAAAGAAAATGGTCTGAGCAGGCAGTGGAATTTACTTTTCCATTTCTAGATTCAGCATTTTACCTTGGCCTATTGGTATTACAAACACTTTGCTGGAGAAAAGGTATGCTTTTGCTTATGGTTTGGGGAAAAGGTGGGCATAATAAGATGAGATTTAGAAACTATAGTTTTACTACAGGAAAAAAGTTCTATTCATGAAAACTTTTACATCCATTGAAAGAAGCTCTGAGGAGCAGATAAATCTGTGGAGCATTTATCCCAGTTATTCTTCACAAGGAAAGGTGTCTGAGGTCAGAACAGACAAGACACGTCTATGCAAGCTTTTCAAATTCATGAATCCTGGGGGACAGCTTGCTAAATAGTTAGAAACCCACCTCAGTTCTATCATTTAGCAGCTACACATAAGTAATGCTGATGTCTTGTCCAGATGGCCTTGCTAGAAGGCTAATTATGAACATGTCTGAACCAGGAGAAAAAAATAACTGATCTATCATGGGGAATGGCTGTGCTCAGAAAGAAACTATTTCAGCTACATGTCTCTGTGCATGTCACTGTGGTTTGTCTACTGGAGCACAGATACAGAAGTTATAAGGGGAATTTCAGAAAACCAACAAAGAGCCTTATGTCCAAATACCGAGTGTTTAGAATATCAGTTGATAAATATGGTCTCTCTGAAAGATAGTATTCTCTCTAAATGCTGCACTAAAACATTTTCATTCTCAATAGAAAAGATGTCACAATGAAATTTTGTAAAGGAGTTAGAAAAAGCCAGAAAGTAACAGACGTAGGCATATTTTTGTTACATAGCGCTCATAGAAAATAGAAAGTGGAGGTTATGCTATACAACTAAAATTGCTGAAGATGCTGAAGTTGTAAAAATTCCAGCCAAACTGAAAATAATTTTTACAGAATAGTATAATGCCATAAAGGTGGATTCTGTAAAGTATGACGAGCCCTACTGTAGCAATATCTCACAGGGATACTTGCAGAGTTGGGAATACCCAGCATGTCTAGCCAAACAGTGGTTAGCTGTAGATAACCAACACTGGAGTGAGGCATCTTGGCACTGAGGGCAGGCAAGGTGCCAGTTTGGTGCCCACTGCTCTTGCCCACTATTTGTTTTAAGTTTAACTTTTTGTTCAGTGTGATAGTGATGCATCAAAATTTGTATACAAACACAAGGAAAAAATTGCCTGGGTGAACAAATCAGACATGGTCAACATGACTGTTTCCTCAAGGTAGTGATTGATATCCTCATATCATATGATTCCTCACATCTTGGAGTGGTTTTATGCAGAGAAACTTGTTCTGAGCAAGAACAGAAAGATTTGGACTGTGAAGACTCAAAAGGATTCACACTGTCACCTCAAAGTCCAGCATCACCCTTGGTATTGGTAACCTGGAGTGTGATAGAAAGTATAAACAGAAAGCTGTGGGGTAGCTTGAACCTTACATTTCTGCACAACCACCATAAGAAGGCGTATCTTTTGGTTTACCTCTACAGTCTAAAAAATAAGTGCTCATGGTAAGTAGGTGGTGAACAGGTGAAAGCTAACAGTGTTGGTCATATCAGCTCATTTTCGGGATCAGCACACCTAGCAGCCCCAAAAAGTCTCTGTTCCCTTGGTTTGACACTGAATAAAAATGTTCATGGCACCCACAGTCTTTCATGCTTTAGCCAGAAAAACAGAGTCACTTCCCCAAGCTCACAGAAAGCTTTATCTTTCATAAAATCCCTTATTTAAGCTTTATAGGAGCTCATACATATCACTAAAAGTGCATATACTACAAAATCAGTGCGGTTTTTTGGCAGTAATATGCAGGTCCTGCGGTGTGCCCACATCTTTTCAAAAATAATGGGTTATATGAATGTGCATCTTATACACCACTTTGAAAACTTCCTCCATTATTTTTCTGCCGTCATTTTAACATCAATTGCAGGCAATGATTGTAGAAATATTGATAACTGAGCATGATTTCTGGGACAATAAGCATCTTGGCTTGTCATCTGGCTGCCACTGTGGGGAATAAGAATTGAGTTTGATACACGGACACTTAATAATTTTCTGCCTGCATTTTTAAAGGTTTCTCTTTTAAATTGGTTCTTGCTGTGTTCTATTTTTGTAAAAATTGAAGAAGCTGGCAGTGTTTTACAATTGTAAATGAACGTTACTCTTTCTCTTAGATCTCCATTATTCTGCTTACTAGTGCTCATCTGCCAGGTTTTCATTCAACTACTTTTTTCAGTGAAAAGATAAAATAAAGAAGAAGAAAGAAGTGAGCAAAGCATCCTGATGAGGTTATTTTTAACTGAATAAGCATATATGGGAAGAGTACTTTTACTTTTCAAAAGAAAATAGCCACCAAGTATATCAGAAAGGAGTGAAAATGCCTGCATTTGCTTTCTTTTTTGAAAAGTTAAAAAAAATAAGCCAATGACTTGATCAATTCCGGAAATTTGCTTATTTTACACTTCCATCCATAAAGAAGAAAACACTAACCTTTGCACAGTGTAGATCTTAAGGAAACATGCTAATAAAAAAGAAAAAATATGGTACACACGGATTGTCCACATCCTGTTGAGATCCCTTCTTGCCCTTTCATGCTCAGGTTTGCTTCCCAAGGAAAGCAGGGTGAGGAGTTGGCATATGATTAGGACACATGAGCAGTCTCTGGCCAAATTCAGTGAAATTCCCCAGTTTGAAGAGAAGTACTTCGACTTCATAGCAACATATATGAGAAATAATTGATATAATAATCCTGTTTAAGATTAGGTGACCTGGTAAACTGAATATCTGCCAAACTATTCATCCACTTCCCATTCCCCAGTGGTTCCCAGGAGGGCTCTCATGTCAGGCAGCAAATAGAGTGCTGCATGGGAATGTAATTTCTGTGTTTTAGGCATCAGGTACTTTAACACCAGAAGGTAAAATGGCGCAAGGACTGATGCCTGGAAGCTAAGTGGCACAGACTGGCTTGCACCATTATGGTTTAGCTCTCTCATCTTCAAACCAGAGTAGTTGTATTCCAGCTGCCTGTTAGGCAGCCTTTGGTCTACGCTAACCTCAGAAACATGAAGGGAGTTGCTTCAGAGAGAGATTTTGGCCTGGGAAAAATTGTGCCAGAGACCAACCTACCAATGAGCAGTATGGAAGACTGCTGATATTCTGCCTTTAAAAAAATAGGCAGAAAACAACAATGAAGGTGAAAAGTACAGAATAAGAGGACAAAAAAGAGAGTGAAAATGGAAGAAGGAGAGTTAAACACCTGAAAAATGAGGAAGGATTCAAAAGAATGCTAACTGTGGAGATTTAATTCATGAAACTAATTATATAGCTAATTAAAACTATCTCAAAAGACAGTTGCATATAGCTAATGTTCTTTTTTATTTAAAAACCCTCTACACCTAACAGAGGAGCAGTAACCATGGCAGAGTTAAATAGCTTGTGCACAGCTAATTAGCTTGTGCACAGAGTGATCTCAGTACTGTTTTCATGAAAAGAGAAATCACTGAAAAGTATATGACTTTTCTAAGCATCTTCAGGCAAACAAGTCAGGGATAATCTTGCTCTGCGCCGGAGGAGGCTTGGGGCAGCCCAGGGCAGACTTTAGGACTGACTGGAGCAGACTCAACACTCATCACTCAGCAGCACCAGCACCAAGTCACACAACTCTGAACTGAAAATTAGAGTCTGTAATCCCTTTAAATGAATGAGTCTTTAATAAATGAGTCTTTAAATGAAAAACAATGCTGCTGTGTGTTTGTGTAATAGCGGGTATGTGTTTTGGGAGACCTGGGTCCACGTAGTCACCTCATCGTATCACTAGCAAGAGTGAGTCTTTAGCTCTTCCTTGATAATGTTCACACATAGCTTGCTTTTTCTTGCGATGGGTAGGTACCTATGGCTCAAATCCAGTTGCCCCATGTAAGAGACAGACAGTAAATTCCCTGACGAGGGGCAGAAGGCCCTCCAAGCCTTCAATGGACTGCCTCAAACACTCACAAGGAAATAAATAATGCAGGCCTGGCCTTCAAAGAACTGATAAGGCTATCACTTCTGATGCCTCAAAGTGTGGGAGAACTGTCTTGTGAAGACAGGATAATTCTGCCACTCGTGTGGTGAGCTTGCCAGTTCTCAGTTCTCAAGGCCATCATGTCCAAAAGTGACCTTTGCTTCATTATCCGCGAAAGGTATATGAAAGTGTACACCCCTGCATATGCTAATGAAGATTATAGAGATCATGCTGTATGTATGACTATGGCACTCATCTCTCCGCTCAAATCATGCTACATGTCACCTGGGAGAAGGTAGAAACCTGAGATGAGGCTGTCCTCAGCAAGCGGGGTTGGACCATGCTAATTCAGCAAACACAAAAGGGGAAAGTAAGTGCCCCTAGGAGGGAACAAAGAAGAAACAAAAGAAGAAGATAGTGCCTGGGAAGATTCTTCCCAAGAAAGAAGTGCCTGGGAAGATTCCCTGAAAAAGATGCTGGAACCAGGTCCAGTGATCTCTTTATCTGTCTTTTTCTTTGTGTTTTCCTTTCTCTATCCCCTAGTTTCCCTTTTCTCTTAGAACTGGTAAGTAACAGTTAGAGTTGTTAAGTAATGACTTTAAGTATGACCTTAAGTACCGGTTGCCATAAGTTGTCCTATACCTGTTGTTAAGTAACACAATGCATAACTCACCATTTGCCATAATTCGTTATATACCTAACCAATTATCACAGGCATGTTAAGACCTATACTAACCATTTTGGGAAGCTAATAAATCTTTCTATATGGACCTTGAGATTTATCTCACCTTAGTCCGTGCCACTGGGAATTTATGAACCTGAAGTCGCTTACTCCCACTCTTTCCTGAGAGTGGGACGTGACACCCCACAAGCAGGCAGAGGCAACAGCAGACCACAGATTACCTGTGCCTGTTGGGCTAGCAGTCAAGCATTTAGTCTTGCAGAAATTAACTGAGACCACAACTGTGGGATGGATTTTGTGCCAGCTAACTATAAACAGTGGAAAGATTAGTTCGGGCTCTCTCTATAGGATACACAGAGGCACTAACATAGAATAATTAGTTCCAGTCTGAGTAATCTAATATATGTGTCACAGATTAATTTTGGGAGATACAAGTCTCTCTTCAGTGATTACTAAAGGAGCTTAAACTAAATAAATTATTTTAAATTTATTAAAGGAATATAGTCTTGTTGCATGTGTAGAAAAATATACACCTTACCCCTCTGAACCACACATTCAAGTCCCCTCCTGTCTAGCAGCTGTATAAACTCACTGCATACTGCACTGCTTAGCAGAGCCAATTTGCTTCTGGATTAGAGCTAATTTACACCCACACTGTTCAGGCGTGCAGAAACTGAATAGTCCCATCAGCCTGGTACATAGCACACACCGATAAACACTGCCAAGAGCTGGGTAATGAAGTCACCGAGGAGCACAGGGGTGCAATTGCCTGTTCATCCATGCAGTCGTGCCTATAGCATATTCAGGTTCTGGGTCTGCCAGCAATGGCTTTTCTGCATGACTTGGGCTGTATCTGGAAAAATACTTTGTCATCTAATTCACATTTGTTTCAGAAACCTTTGAAAATCTTGCATACACCTTTTGGGGTAGGAGTTGTTCTGCATCTAACCAATATTTACCTCAGTGTGTCTTTGACCCCAAACATGTACTCTTGGTGATGATTCTTTCAATAGAAACAGTCATAAACTCAGGTCTGTTTTCCTTTTGCACTGTGAGGTATGTTTTGATAGCTCAGTTGATTACCATGAAATCATTCAAATACTTCTGGTTTAACTCCATTTAAATTTAAATGACTGAGCCACAGACTAAAAGTTATGCTTTATTACAGCTGAATATGGAAAGTAAAATTTTGGAGGAAGTATCCCCATGTAGCACCGATGTGTTCTGGTACCATTGACACTCACAACATTTGCTCCCACCCTTTCCAAAGATCCTTGGGGAAATATGCTCACACCATGGGTAATTGATTCAGGTTGATAGTTCCTACAGAGTAATTACGCTCAGTTAATGCCTGTGAATATAATTTTCTATCAACCAGCAATTTATAATCAAGCATAATGGGTTCAGGTGCACATACAGCGTGAGTGACATGTGAAATACTAGTATGCGGAAGTCAAGTGACAAATTTTACTGGATGCTACAGCATGTTGACCTGCAATGTCTTGAAATCTCTAGGTTTACCCTGGGAATTGATAAAGCAAAATAAGAGTGTAGAGATGAAGTAAATAAATGAAAACAGCAAATAATGCTCAGCCATTTAAGAAAGTGAAACTAAAACAACTAATTAACGCTAATATTAAAGCCATGTTCAGACTACAAAAATAGGTGTCTCTTAGAAGTGGGTTACTCTCTGTCCAAGACTAGGTGCGTCATGAAAAATATCTGTCTTGCTCAGCCACATTGTACCACATGAACTAGTTTTTCTAGTTTAGATACATCTGTAGATCCACACATACAAGCAATGGAAAAACAGTTACGAAATTTCTTAGTCACGTATTGGTTATTAGACTTTGTGGGACCACAGGGAGAAAAATTTCCTTCTAGTTAGGCAGAATCCAGATTTAAGACTACAGGCAATTGCCCATGAATAAGGATATTTCTCTGCAGTGTGGGCCAAAACTCATTCTCAAGAAAGACACTAATTTCCTAGCCTGCTGTGAGTTTGTAGCCTAAAGGATGCAGGCTCACCCTTTTGTAAAGCTGTCAGCAGATAGATAGATTGCAGGAGCTGCTGTGAAATATTCTCGTCCTTTATTCTTCTGGTGAAAGTTTCAAGGTAAAGTGATCCTTTGGGTCAAGTCCAAGGAGAGAGGGACAATTTTTCGTCCGCATCTAGAGTTAGAGCTACTTTACTGGAAACATATTGTCAACCACTACCATCTCCACTGAGACCCTGGACCTCAGTGCAGGATGATTTTACAGAGGAGCTGGAGCGAAGAGGCCTTTTAACAGATAGCAGACCACAGCAACAAGCCTAATTTTGCTAACAGACTGAGAATTTAAGGACAAATAATAGCCTGGTGCCTGTGAAATGCCTGCTGCCTTTGCAGTGATGGTGGTGCATGTGGCTGCAGCTCTGTGGCAGTGAATTGGTGTGACAGATTGCCACAACAAAGCAGGACCGGATGAAAGGGCAGCCAGCCATCACCAAAACACGGCCATTCAATCCCACCTCATTTCTTCTCTTTGCTTTTCTTGCCTCTCCCCCGAAGGCTGAGAAGAGGATCCTGGTTCAGAGGTGAGTGAGGAGAATATTAGCTGTGACAATCTATTTGCGTAGCAGCATCGATTTCCTCGATGTGCCACCTCTAATTGAAACTGCAGCTCCATGGGAGCTGTACAGTCAATAATTTAAGAATTAAGATATGTGGAAAGCCAGTCTATCTCTGTCCAATTACTGGGACCTGACAATAATTATCAGATGGTTCAGCTCTACTCTTCTCCTATTGTCACAGCCACAAGCTTCCAGGAATCAGAGCCTGTGAGTTCCCAAGGAGCAACCGCAGCCTGCACTGACCTCTCTGCTGGCTCATCTCTCTCCACCTATCCCTCAAGCAAGATTTCTCTGTTAAAGTCCAAAACTTAGATTCACAAGAAGTCCACTTAACCCTGCAGCTCTCTCATTCCCTGAAGGGTGAACCCCCTGCCAAAGCAGACCTAGCTGGTAGTTCACTTGTGATCGTACAGCATAATTCTCAACCTTTAGTTAATCGCCAAACCTCCTTACGCAATGCGTAGGGAAGGTGGGTGCCTAACACATGGATCCATGGGAACCCTTGTATTGAAGACCGAGCCGTCTAGGCTGTCACTAAGGTGCACCCACAACAGGAGCATGTGGGTGGGACACGAGGAAGTTATCTCTCGCTGGGTTTCACAGCCTCCTAGGGGCTGGGTGCCTGGTGTCCCCTGAAACACAGCAACAACTGAATCCTAACTAAATCTCTTACTGCCATAAATATGCTTTAGTTTCCGTATTTCCAAAAAGGAAATACATATATATGTACTTGCCTATATACACACACACACATGTATGTTTTACTGTGCTATTATGAAGATGGAAACCTTTTAAGCACGGAGAAAGCATAAAGGCATATACCAAGCCGTTCCATCTAACACAGATTACAACCTCTCACAGTGGTCCATTTCAGATACTAGTGGACACTGTCAAGGAACAAGCCAAATGGAGACAAATGTCTGCTGTGACATCCTCCTCTCTTCTGACATTTCCAGACTCCCCAAACAGACAAGTGCATTGCAGGTCTCATGTCTTATAGACCTTGATGGCTCTTTCTCCATGAAGTTGTCTAATCCTTTTCTGTGCTGTATGTCACAGAAAAGTATGGTTTGTTTTCTTTTAAACCTGCAGCCTGATAGCTTTGTGATGCTGAGTTCGCAGAAAAAGTGAATAATCATTTCTCAGTTGTCTTCTCGATAAGTTTCGTAACATATTATTATTTAGCCTGTTTCTGTCACCACTTCTCTGAGTTTAAACTAGTTCAAGTCTATGAAATCCTTCAACATAAGCCATGCTACACCTCTACTCAATCCCGTTTTTCTCTTTTTTGTAACCATTCAAAGTGCTCTGTATCTTTTTTGAGATAAGGAAGCAGAACTGTAGACAGAATGGAAGATGCAGGTGCATATATACAAACGTATATCTATATACACACAATGATATCCTGATATTCATTTCTTTATAGCTTCCTTTGCAATTTTGAGCATATTAACACCTTTTAGTTGTCCACTAAGCATTGTGCTATACGCAGCCTTTTCAAAATCTCTCTCCTTCATAATTGAAGATAATTTATTGTCCATTGTCCTAAAGGTAAAGTTTATATTATTTTAGCCCTGAAGTATTTACATTTATCAGTACTGAATTTCAGATGCCGTTTTTTATTACCTACCCTGCAACTCAAAACCATGACTGTTATTATCTACTGCAACTCTTTGCAGTCAGATTTAATTTTGACTACTCTGGTATCAGAAGAGGATTTCGTCACCTCATCATTCACCTCCCTTTCCGACTCATTTATAAATATATTCAAATAATGCACAAAATGTCATAATGACTGGCAATAATTGTGTTACATCATTACTGGCTTGTTTCTGCATTGCTTCAGCAACTGTACACAAAATGCTTTCCTAAAACAGGATGAGGAGTTCAGTCTTCGTGACTCATTCTTAATTTACGGAGACTTGTAACAAGTGAGAATTTATGCTAGTTTAGGACATGAAGAGAGATGAATAGAAATCATGAAGGTAATCCCTTATGGACACTGAAGAGTCATGACCTATTATGCAGCCTTCATTTATCATAGATATGATTTGTCCCATGTAACCTATTAAAAATAGATACACATATATGGTCAGAATCATACAGTTTTTGTTCCTCTCAAAAGTCTGAGATATGCAAATTGAGATTTTTCTTTTCTCTGCCTGTGAATTGACATTTGATGAGTCTTTATGAGGTGTATTTTTGTTAAATTTTCTGTAAATGGAAAAGAATTGCAGTGTTGAGGATCTGCATCTGTTATCCTGGTCCTTTCAGGACCGCATTTCAGCACAGAGAATGCTCTGATATATGCATTCCCACACAAACTTTCATTCCCAAAGCTGATGTCTGTTTGGTGAAGTGTAGCCACTGCAATGATATGGCTACTTGCTTGGGAAAACTTTGACCATTTTTCCTGGAAGGCTTTGAAAATGAGGTTCCAGTTACTCATTAGCCTTTTTTTAAATTTTCCCCCATGAAACTGTGAAGGGAACACATTATTGAAACAAGGGCTTTGTTATGACCACTCTTTTCTCAAAAATAAGTAAATTTGAAGGTATGCCTACAGAAAAATAACCAGCCTGGACCTGCTATGCTCAAATCTTTACGCAGCTTGGCTTACTAAGAAGAGGGTCACATTTGACCTCATAATTCTAAGACAGGAATAATGATCAGGAATCAAAGGTAGAAGTGAAAGGGCTTTTGTGACCAAGTACTAGTTATTAGTGCCCAAAAACAAGCTAGGTTCAACTGTGTTCAGAAAGGCATCTTTCTAATTAGGTGAGATGGCGGGAGCAATCTCCAAAAACAGACATACCCATTACAAAAGGGACAAGAAGGATGATTGAAGAGCAGCGCAACCACTTGAAATGCTCAGAAAGAGATGGATTTAAACTGAATTAAGGTCAGCAGAAGTGGCAAGAAAAGAAAAGTTGTGCCATTGCCTCATCCAAAAAGCATTCAAATATTATGGAGATTATGATAATATAAATATCTCTGGAGACACTAAGTGACATAAAATACCTATTAAGAAAAGTGTCTTCATTGAGGTATACTGCAAATCATTATGAATATGCAGTTCCAATCAAAATGAAATGAAAGAGAGCACTCAGGGACTCTGGATTTGAATCTGAAAAGACAATAGAAAGGCCAGAAAAGCAACTACAAAGGAAGAGATGATAAATTTGATCTTATAAAAAATGCGGAGAATATTAAGTAATCTTTTCACCTATGATATGGAAAAACCAGACAACATGATTTTAAACATCTTAATATGCTTAAAATATGCTCCCTCAACTTTTGCTGTTTATTCCAGGAATAGAGAGCTGTCTGTTCACCTAGAGCTGTGTAGTACCTTTTAGGAAAGAGCTAGGTACAGCCAAACAGTAGGAATTACAGTAGGAAAAGAGAGGGAGATGTGCAGCATCCATCTGACTGCTTCAATTTGTGGACGAATTTTTTAGTGATTGCATTGAACCAATACTGAGAAGAGAAATAAGGTGTACCAGTAGCTTAGGAAAGGGGCAAGCCTGTTCATCCCTCCAGCCTATTTATTAAACTAGCTCTGCAGAATTCTAACCCTTTTCTACATACATTTTATATATGAAATACATATTCTGCTCAGTAAAATGTGGCTATATGATTTTGCTTTCATTAGCAGGCTGATAATTTCGATGACAAGTTTCTGAAGCATCTAACTGAAGGATTATTCTGACCAAGGAGCAGATATTTCCTTTGTTTTCTCCTCTATTCTTTGTTTGCTCACCTCTTTAATCTTAAAGACATATTTCAGGGAGAGGAAGAGGCTCAGGAACCATAAAGGGTGAGAAATGTGATTCTGCTACAAGCAAATATTTAATCTTATTTTTTCATTTTTGGCTATTTCAGGTTTTGGACATTCATAAACAGATATAGATGTACATGAAGATTTGCTTAGTGATAACAGCACAAAAATAGCAAAATAATCTCTACTCAGCTTTTTAATAAAGCTACGAACAAACAGTATGACTTTATGTTTACAATCTTTTTTTCCCTGACAAAGAAACTGAAAATACAGCCTACAACTTCTAAATAAGATCAACTTTTCAAAAAATTCCTGGCAAGTCTATAGGAATACATATTCAGATACTGCAGAACATTTGGTGCTGCATTTCTAGATATAATAAAATATCTATCCATAGAAATACATTAAAAAACAGAAAAAAAAAATTGTCAGCATAAGGAGGCAAACAACTCCCTGAAAGCAACGTCAGATCATATTCTCCAGCTAGGACCCGGTACATGGACCATTTTTAGATCACAGCTTATTTAGTTTATGTGTTCAAAACTAAGTAAGAGATTTCACTAACACTCTTAAGAAGAGCAGAAAACATTTCCTGCACCACATTCAAACTTGGATTGTAAAAGGATTTGCCTATTTTATTTTACTTTGGATCAGGACAGTGGGTTCCCCTCTCTTAAAGACACTGCAAGGTAATGTCAGTGTGGACAGATGACATACACTTGTGTCATGTCAAAAGACACACATGTATTTTAATTTGTAGCTCACATCCAGTGAAATATCTATTTAAATAAGAATAAAGTCTTCCGCCTAGAGACACTTAATCCACCCTGGTATCTGAAGCACTGGCAAAAATAAAATCAAGATAAAGTCTGCTTACAGTGTAAGAGATTTCATTCTGGATGCTTTATGTGGTCCTGTATAGATGAAGATGAACATATAAAGCTATCTCTTCAGAACAACTTAGCCATTTTACATGGAATAGAAAGTATTTTCAACCCATGAACGTTGCACATCCCTAAAGCTGCTCCTGGTCTGCTGCTCCATTATTTGGAGTTGTATCTCAGTGTCCCAAGAGGAAATTACATTGGGGGTGGAGGATGAACATGATCCGGCTTCAATTTTCTATTTATTAGAAGAAACATTGTAAAATAGGAACCACTGTTAACTGGGATCACATTCAGTGTCCATTTCACAGACATGAAAGCAGTATACCCATCAGATTTTACAAATTTCCCAGACTGTTTTATAGCAATGAGGACATGCCTAGCTAAACTGAAGCACAGAACTACACCCAGACTTCTGTAGCTTTTAGTTAGGCCATTTTAATACACAGGACAGTCTTTTGCATTAATACAAATCTTAGGAAAATGGAAAATGGTTTTGTTTCATCTTCTGCAAACTTTGTTTGATAGAGTTGTTTTCTGGCTTTTTATACAGAAAAACTGGGAATACTTGCTCTTCCCTCCATTCCTCCTCATCTGCCCAGTGAATTCTGAATAGTATCAACACAAGACACTGTGTAATCAGGAGCGTGTAAGTGAAGATATACAAATCTAACTTTTGTTACCCACTGCTAATAATCATTGACTTCACACTTCTTTGTCTAGGATGCCCTGTCCAGTTAAATGCAATATATAAAAAGAACAGCTAATATCATGGCTCCAAGTCCTCCTTTCCTAATTCCTATTTTAACAAAATACATTTGCTCTAACATTGTACAGTGTATGTTTGTGCTCTCTGACTGCATACAATATCCTATTTCTTTTTAATTCTTCAAATATTTCATCCTATCTCATAATTGTTCAAACCAGAGATATCAGCTACATAGTTAAAGTATAGTCCAACCAAACAAATTACATTCCAGGACAATGTAAGACTTGCTGAGAAGGTATGTTGCCTGAATGCTACTTGTAAAGCCATCTGGATTTTTCCGTCAGCCTTTTTAACTGAGCCTGCTCGTTTGAAGGCTTGGCTTAGCTAAAATGGACTCTGTCTTCCTCATGCACTCATCTTGCTTAAAACATTCCTATAAATACTAGTTTCCAATTACTTAACTGCAGAAAGAAATAGAAAAGTGAAAATGTGCACATTCTGTCTTTGCTGGCATTGTCTTACACTATTAAGTTATTTCATGCAGTCTCTTAAATTACTTTTTAATTCTTTTCAGCCTTGTAAGCCTTTTCTTTACCCCCTCCCAGCCCCACCCCTTAACTGCAGTCTAAGATTTCCTGACAGTCTCACAAGCTTCTTGGAAAGAAAATAAATACAGCATATTTCAAGATTTGCAGTATCTGTTGCAGGATGAAAGATATATAGTGAAAGAGAGGCACAGCCTGGAATTACCATCAAGACATGCAATAAAAACAGATTCTGCTTTTCATAGCAGATATTTTACAAGTATTGGATGGCAAGATGTTGCGGAACTGGGATGGTTAATACCACACTCCACCTACACCTCACTACGTCCATTTATGCTGCTCAATTACAAACTTATGAATTTTTTCCTAGAATCCTTTTAGTTTGCAGATTCTCATCTTTTCCCTTGAAAGATGGGCTAAATTTTTTGATTCATACTTTCTTAGGATTTATGTAGTGTTCTGTGCCACTGAAATAAACTGAGCAGAAAATAAATCACAATAAAACGTAGCTTTTTGTAGCTGAATATAATGAATATCTAAGGAAGTATGCAGGTATTTTCAAACAGCTAGACTACATAAGCAATTCTGACTATGTGGAGGAACACGGAGGAATATTAAAACATCTAGCTGAATTAATCTGAGACTAATTTAAAGCCTGGCTTGGGGTTGACATGTCACCTAAGGATATGGTCACATATTATTGGATGCAGTGTTTATAGGAACAGTTCATGTCTTTCAGCATCTGCAGCTGTTCCTAAGAACTCGATTGTCCATGTGGCTGTGGAAATCCAAGTAAGTACAGCCTCAGCCCATACATAAACCCTTGAGGGCATAGAAAGACCTAAGGAAACCCACCATACTCTGGTGTATACTGTGTAGCCTCTTCTCTCTGGTATGAGGACACCTGTGTCTGACATTGCTCTTATTTTGTTTCCATTAACTTGAATTCACTCTGCACTTCTAAAATTTTATCTCTGCTTCCCCCCCTCTTATTAACTTTTTTGTTTTCAAAAAGCATTACAGAGGTCTCTCCATGTCCTTCTTCAGCTTTAGTACAATTTAAACAAGAAATGATTGGGATGTGGCTTAAGACAATGCAGGATCTGTTGTAAGTCTATACTAAATATTTTCCCTTTATCTTGTCAAAGCCAATCAAGCAATGCCTGAAACACATACTGTTCTAAATGAAGCGCATGTCTTTTATCTTTTGCTTCCATTTCACTTGTACTCTGTTTAAACTTCTCCTTGATCTCTCAACAGCGTCTGAGTCCTTTATCGCTTGTTGTGTTACTGTGGTTGTTCAATATGAAAAAAATTTAAAAAAAAAAAATTCCTGTACACTGCTAAAAAAGATTTAAGAATAACACAGTAAAATCATGTCAAAAGAAATTGCCAATGCTAGTGAACATACACAATGAGATTTTGAAAGTGTTTTAACAAAACATGGTATTTTATTTTATCTTTCAAAAATTGCTGTGTATTGGGTTTCCTTGATATATGATTTTGGAGTAGGTAAGGGAGTCATACCTGGACATGAACTAGTTTTACGAACAACTTCTTGAATATACATTAAATTGATTTATCAACGTAATATTTTTTTTCAAAG
>VXBO01000200.1:101513-150799 GCA_013400135.1 Rhinoptilus africanus | reverse complement strand
CTTGTTATTACAATCTTAATAATTTTGATTTTTATAGGTTAATAAAACTAGAAAGTTCAGTTCACTGATACCAGAACTGATTCAGATAAGTCCACTTATCTTCTGGAGACCTTTTATGCACTGCCTTGATCTGGCTTTCCTTGTTTATGGCTCTTACATAAACATATACCTTTTTGTGCTAGAGATCATGCAAAAGGACATGAAGAATCTGTAGGACCTTTCTTTTCTTTGTAAGTCCTTGCTGTAGTTTCTGTAAGCAGTCAGCATTGGGCATAAACATATCCCACAGATTCCAACAGGAAAATGGGGTTATCCATCACATGACATTGTGTCAGCTGTGCAAAATTGTCAATCCCTGTGCCAGTTTTAATTACAGAAGACAGTAATTATCTGCATTGTAAGCATTAAGTAAGATAGTCAGAACTTTTTCATTAATTTCTAACATTTCACAAAAATATTTAAAAGCCTTGCAGATATAATTAGGTCAAATAAAACCACTGAATATACTTGGATGAAATAAATAATTTGAAGAAAGACACAAACAACTCCCCTGTCATGAGCTATATCCATTAATACAAACAGGCCCATAGTGGCTGCAATTCAAAACAGTAAACTATGTGAAATTCAGTGTATTAATTGGACTAGGAAGATTCCTTGGAATTCAGACGTGTTTATAAGGATTCTGGCTGATGCTTAGATTATAAAGCACTTGCTTCATGTCTGATACAGTTCTACTATTTAGCTGTGTTAAAATAACTAATGTTGAAATTAACTTTTTAATGATGGTGAAGTATGAATGGAGTTTCCAAGTCAAAACACTGCAGTTCATATCATTAAAATTTCTTGAGTTATCACTTCCCTTGGTTTTGTTCAGTTTGTGAAAAAGCAGCCCCTTGTATTGTATTCCCTTTGCTTATTTGCTAACAGTTTCTCTGGAGAGTTTCAGTGACATTTACCTTATCTCTTCAACATACTTTCACCACAAGCACTTCTGCTTGCTTTCAGAGATGGAAGAACTACAAAACCACCACACCAGAGAATGTAAGAGGAAGAAATCAATGGAAATCCAACCTTTTAGCCCCTGGTACTGTCATTTATCACTTTTCCTTACACTGGGAGGAAAAAAAAAATTGTTCTCAAATCAATTTCAGTACTGAATGCTAAACAGGCATTAAGAAATGCACTTACTTCTCTCTGTTGAATATGATGAATTCTTTCCTAACGGTTTCCAAGCACTGCTGCAGGTGTACGTTCTTTAAAAAACAGCATGAATAGGTTGATTAAAAAAGACAGAAAATCATGGACAAAAAACACAACAGCAGAAACGACACTGAACAAACCAGCTTATGAATGAACACTATCAAAAGGCGTTTTGAAGACTCTTCAAAAGCGGGCAGTGATAGCACAATCAATCCTTCTTTCTTTTGGAAGAAGTTCCCCACAAAGAATTCCTGAGGATTTGTATGTCTGATAGTTCTAAGAAGAATAGCTTTCATGAGCATCCAAAATCATTAGGTGTAGCAACAGAGTTATAAAACCTCACTGAAATGAAAATTCAAGTCTGGAAAATGATTATTTCTTAATCTTCTCAGAAGTTTAGACTGTTTATACAATGGGTCTTTCTAAGTGGGACAAATTAGTCAAGACTGAAAGAGAGTTTAAAAACATTTATAAATAATGAGATTTTCACTGCATATTTTTCATTTTTGGTACTACCAGCAGATAAATACTCCTTATGACTATCTGTCCATGTGTGGGAAGCTCATTTGCCAACTGGCAACACTTTTTCATACTTTAAATGAGCATCTGTGAGAATCTTAAAAATAATTACAACTTAAACATGCTGTTACTCTTTAGCTGAAATAAATGGTTGCTTTTCATCTTGCTTTGGAGGTGCTTTATGTTATCTGTAAAACGACATAGAGGTCAAGTCTATTTTCAGAGATGATAAAACTGAACTTAACTGAGTTTATCCATTACAGAATGTAAATGAAATGCCACTGACTGCAGCCACAGTCCCCAGCTTACCAGTGGGCAGGTTTCCTTAGCTCCATCTTTGGATTTGTTTTTGGCAAGTCGCTTTTTCTTTTTGTGGAGAGGCTTAGACTCCAAAATCATTTCTTCAAGTTCAAATGTAGGATCACAATTCAGTCTTCCTTTCTGGTACAAAAGGATTCAGTGTTACTCTTTGAAGCATCATTGTGTTTTTTAGTTTGTCTGCCAAGTGTTAATGGCATGAATAACGATCCAGATTCCCAACCACATCTGTAAAATGAAAACTATCTATTTAGGCCTGTAGTGATGCTTGAAGTTGAAGTAAGGGAGAAAAGATAAAAATCAAATTATAAAGAGTTAGATCATCTTCCTACTTATGTACAGAGGTACTCCTAGAGTGACTACAATTATGTTGCCCCATTGAGAAAGAGGAATCTAGCCCAGGGTCTTCATCAGAATATCGGTTAGTTTTGTAGGACACAAATGGCAACTAGCATAGTGCAGGTGGGATGGGAGATGATTTTCTGAAGAGTAGCAGGTGGATTCAGTTACCCAGCTCTTATCTATGATAATGAAGGAAACAGCAGGCCTTTTTCAGTGAACTGCATTTATATGAAAAACTGGTCTCTTATGTTTTCTCTTATCCATTACTTACATTATTAAAATATTCTGGATTCTCCATTTATATGTTAATTTTTCAAGATTGAACCAAATCTTACAAGTCTCTGTTGTATCAGGAAGTCCTTCTTTAAGGAGAATGATTTGAAATACCTTTTCTATATGGTTGTTTCCTTCCTTAATTTTTTTTCATATTCTTCCTTAATTCTTTTCAGGTCCTTGCTTCTTTCAGATCCTTTCAGCTTAAAAGTTTAGAGAAGCATAGTTTATGCCTTTTTGGGGTTTTTTTCATTCTATTCATTAGCACAGTAAAGCCATCTCATGACAGCATTTGGGATGAACTGTTCCTTTCATTCAAGGATAAGAGCTAAGGTATGGCCAGATCATCTATGGTTCATCTGAACACAATACATTTTTAAAAAGTCACTACTTGGTATCCTAATTACTGGATCAGTGTTGTGCTACTCCTGTAATCAGAATAACATGAGTTCCTTTGTTCTTCTCCTCATTCTTTCAAAGCATTTAAAAAAAGATTGCAAACAATTTGAATCATGTGGTGGAAGATCTTAAAAGCAGTCTGTTTTCCTCTGGGACTTCAGTCACATCATTGTCACCATCAAGGTGGAAGTACTAAGACAAGTTATACATAAATGGCAGACTCTATTTAGTAACCAAAGACACTGAGCAATAAAATCACATTAGAAACCACTTGTGTGACTTGTGGTGTCCTAAAATAAAACATTTTATTTAGACATCACTCTATCATTTTAATTCCTAGCAAAGTCTGTATAATCAAAGTATGATATTAAGCTCTCTGATGCCTTTCCACGCATACTATACAGTCAGCTTTAGTAGAATTTATTTTGCTTTTTATTAATATAGGTTGGTATATTATTTATATTTACTTATAAATTTCTTTATGTTTGATCAATATCCGTTCCTTTTCTGAGCATGTACAGTTTCAAGATTTGTTTGAACACTTTAAAAATAGATCACTTTAATTCTGAAATTTTAAAAATGAAAGCAAATTACATTTAAATAATTTCTTGCTTCCTTTATCAAATATTTAACAATACAAAAAAGCTACTAACAATTTATGACTACAAGTTGAATATAATGAAAATAGCTAAACCATCAAGAAACAAATGTACTAGTTAAGTAAGAATAATTTTTATGGAATCAAACTACACAAGGAGAAATTAAATTATGGGACCTTCCTATCACAGGCTTCCCACGCTCTCTCTTGCCTGCAGAAGGCAGACAAGATCCTGTCAGAAACTACAAGCTGACAAAAATTTATAAAACTCTCCCCAGATGACAGTGTATGTTGGCCTCAAATCATCTTGTAGAACCATGCCACCATGGAGAATGGAGTTCATGGTCCGTCAGGACAGGGAGGAGCTTTGTTCCGCAGTGCTTTGGTGAGGATAGCAACCCGGTCTTTCCCCAGGCTCTCTGAAGGGGAGCTTGCTGCTTGCCCACCCACAGCTTTCTTCTGCAGGATGTGGCTTCCGGGAAAGGCTGTGGTCAGGTACCAAGAAGCACAGCAAACACTGCCAGCACTGTCTTGGCACCCCATCTGGCTGACTTTGCCCCACTAGGCAGTGACCTCTTGCCCTCAGCTTTTGGAGGGCTGAATCCCGTCCCCGTCAGATTTAGCAAGAACCCTAAGGTGCCTCTGGATGAGGATAGGGTCTAGCTACTCCCCCTTTCTCATCTTTATTCACAGTTGCATAAAAATATATATAAACAATCCCCAGCATGCTAAAAATGTATTGTTTAAGGAAGAATTATGGTCCAATATGACTGAACATAGAATCATTTAGGTTGGAAAGGACCTTTAAGATCATTGAGTCCAACTGTAAAACTAACACTGCCAAGTCCACAAAGTGGACAAGCAACAAAGTGGAGAAACACGTCAATGACACAGTCATTGCTTTTTATTCATGGCCCTCAAAGCCATTTCACTTACAAATGATCAAAATGGAAATACCCAAATATACCCAGAAAATACACAAAAAATGGAACCACAGAAAAAAAAGAAACAGATTCCCTCACAGAATCGGAATGTTTTAGTGCAGGAAACTGTCACAAAAGAAATAGGCCAGTCTTTTGAAAAGGTATTTTTTAAGCGAAAAATGAACAGCACACTGGGATGTTAAAAAGTCTTGCAAATGTTATTCAAATGCCTAACTTTCAGAGGAGCAACGGTTGTCTTGGTATTCTTTGGCTCAGAGTTAACTCTGACAATCATTTGCTCTAACAGTGGAATTGCAAAGTCTGGAAAATGTTTTTCTTTGAAAGGGAACAAAAAGTGAACCAAGGTTAATTAGTTTTTGTTGTGATCTAATGAAATGGGCCAAATTTTCCCTTAGCTGTTACTGAGCAAATGAAAACAGAATCCAAAGTAAAGCTTCTGTGAGAAGCAGATCGCTGAAGAGAAATAAACACAAGCAAAACCAAGTAAAACAGCAGTGATAATTAGAGTCAGAATTTGCAAACACAGTTCACCTGGAATATCGACTTACGTTAGGAACAAAGCCTGGGGTCACAGCTTTCTCCAGAACAGCATCCCAGTTGACATCAGCTAGGTATGGAGAGCTTTGGATGTCTGCAAGGCTTGAAAGACGGCATTCTGGGTCCTTAGTGAGGAGCTATGATCAAGCACAAGGCATTTTCTAATGAACTGGATGCCATAAAAGAGTATATGTATCACACGCATAAATTGTATCATTTTTGACTAAGAAAATGGCTAGGGAATCTTCTAACAGCTCCTAAAAGTCCCAATCTAAAAAAATAATAAAAGTAATAACTCCTAGGATATGAATATAATTCAATTGCCACCAGATGGCTGTTGCAGACATGAAGTGTATAAGTGTATTAGTAAAAAAAGTCTGTTTACAAATACACAAGAGTCCAAGTGACATGAAACATCACAGTTCAATGCCACCTAACAATTTGTATTTCATCTTTAATTTATTGGAAGATATAGTTACACTGAGCATCCTGGCAGCTATTAAAATTAACCACCTCATTTCTCCATCTATCAAAAATAGATTGCTCATTGCTGCAAAGGAAATTGATCTTCTATTGCTCTATTCACACATTCATAAACGTTTCCTGCTCAAATATCAGTACTGGCAGTTTGAAACACCTGAAAGAGAGGGATGATCCTTGCAGCATGGCTGGAAAACTAAACCAAAGAAATAACTGGGATTTGAGGAAGGAAGTGAGTTCCCGGGCTGTGATGCATTCAGAAAGCACCCTCTCTTGTAGCTTAGTGACATTTACAGCAAAGTGGCTGGACTTTTGTTGTTGCAACTATGGCAACATGGGATGGGGAGAGATAAAGCCCTTTTCATTTCTAAACCCCCTGGATGGAAACTGTGGCAGAAATTCAGAGGGCAGGGTGGTGCTTCCTTCCCTCTCCCACATCCACAACTAGGGCTGGAGAGAATGGGCTCAGGGCACAGGGTGGGAATCACTGATCCCCAAAGTGTTGCTATAACTAGTGAGTCAGTTTTAAAGTAAACAAAAATACTAGATTTCTATTTCTTTCAGGCAGTGAAAAGCTGGAGTCTAAGCCTGAGAATAATCCAGTTTTTCAAGAAAAAATACCGCACCACTCACATTCAGAAAATTCTAGGGATAAGCACTGCTTTCTTATCCTTGAAGTTGTGACTACCTAATGTGCATCCTTGCATTGTTGGTAGGGCTTTTCTGGAAGAGAAGAGAGGACAGAAGATGTTTGTGCTTTCTTACCTTTTTCAGTAGCGCTATCATGCCCTTGCACCATGCAGATGAGTAGTGGACTCTCTCTATCTTGAACATGTTGAGTATCTCATCGATGGGGGTGGCTGAATGAATTTCATAGGGCCTCTGGGATAAAGTTAAATCAATATCAAGTCAGCAAGAGTGGATAAAAGAGAGTAGACAATTCACATTTCCCTGAGCTCATTATTGTTTATGTTGGAAATATCAAAAACACTGAAATATCTTATAACAATTTTGAGCAATTTTGAGGCTAATCTTTCTTTGCGTGTATGCTTTTCTTTGGTTGTAATGAATGCAATTACTCATAGATGCATTTCCTCTGAAAAATTTTCTCTCATGAAAAGAAGTATCAGTTCAAATGAGATGGCTGAATAATTTTCTTCCTGGGGCATTCTATGTGAGATGTGGATTATTTACTATTTTTCACTTGTAGCACTAGAATGTTCTTGTGATCTCAACTGACAAAATGGAAGTGGTGACTAAACGGGAGCTATCATCCTGATTTTATTGAGTTAAATTAAAGAAAAATTTAAATGCTTACAAACATCTGTGTAAGAACCACAGTAAGAAAGTAGACTCCAAATCCCAATCCTTCTCGTTTGCCCTTTTTGAAATCTAAAATTATCTCATTACGTGGATCTGTGGATTATATGGACTTGCCGTCCTGTGTTTGCAGTGCCTAAATTCTTCTATAGCTGGAGAGAAGTCCCAGGCTTCGCAGTGCTTTGTTCATGAAGATTACTGTGATTTATCTTTAATTAAATGTAACATTTGGAAATGAAAATATTACATGTAAATTTATATTCTTATTAATTATTGTGCACATATTTTTAAAGACTTGTGTTTGTGAAGCAAGTTGTTAGAATGAATTTTTTTAAACAAGGATAGAGTGTGGATTGCTTGTGAATTAAGTTGTGCCCAGCAGGTGACAAATATGCGGTATGTGATATGATATTTGCAGCCAAATGCCATCATAGCAGCAATATGGAAACTGATGCATAGTAATACATACATAACAGAGAGTTACCTTCTAATCCAATATCCTCAACAGTAAAGGGCAGACAGCCATTACCTTCACTAAGAACTGAATCATCCCTTGACTTTTGCTAATATGTACTGGTACAAGATTAGAATTTAAGCATATTACAAGGTGTTAGTTATCTAATCTGATAGTGAATTATAGTCCCTCTTCATAAAGGCCCAGAAAATATTCTTATTTTGAGAAGATTCATGCACATGTTTAACTTAGAAGACGTGTTTGAAACTAAATCCTTTCCAAGGCATTGGGATGTTCTAAAAGTAAATCCAAGGGTTGCTTAAATCTTTTTGCTTTGATTCACATTCAGTCTGTTGTCATTAAGCTGTATCATGTCCGTACGAATTCAACAGGACCTAAATGCATGCTCTGAATACATAATTTTATAGAATCAGGTTCAAGACTGTCATTTGAAATAGTGTGTTATATGCTTTTCCCTACCCATGGTAATGCTGCCAATAAAACAGCTATTAAAAATGAAAGGTTAACATTCTCTCTGTTGTCAAGAAGTAACCTACTGCTGATTTTAGACTTGATATAATGATGTGACCGATATGATCATTGAGCCAGAATTTACACCAATTGTTGGAAATGGTGGCTTATCTCTAAAAATAGCAACATTAAGGAATAATGTATCTTTGAAAGTAGGAAAAAATGTGAGGAAAAAAATAAGAAAGTTTTTCTGTTAAGGATGTTTCTGCGCATGCCTTTTTCCTCGTTTGAAAAAATCCCTAAAAAACTTATTTAAAAGATTATTAACATTCTGCAGTCTTATTTGATTTTTTTGAGATTTGCAGAGATTTTTAATATGGTTCTTAATTAATTAGGACTATAAATACTCAAAGAAGTGGCCATTATAAGCTTGGTCTTTTGAGGTCCTTCACACTTATATCTCCCATATTTTTCAGCTATTCAGTCCACTTGAGGGTCAGACCCTTTCTGTTTTATTTTAGGAAAAAGGAAAAAAAAGTTTTGTTTTTATTCATGATGTTTAGCCAAAGTTCATTGCAAACTGTTCACATCACACTGAAAGTCAGAGTCCAAGAATCCCACTCTTTCCTTCACTTGGTCTCTGTTGCGGGTGTGGTATATAAAGTATAATACTCTTGCAGTTGCTTATGGCTTAGGAATAGATTAATACGTGTCATGGTTTGCATCATGAAGTTTAGTTTCCTGAACTTGGGGAAAAGACCAACGTTTGATGCAAAGCTTTATAAACTTGGGCTTTTGGCTGTTAGATCTTTTGTTGACAACTGGCTAAGGAAAGAAACATGCCTGCAACATATTAAGAAATGCTAGTGCTACTGGGGATAACCAAAAAATGCCCCAGACAGATCGAAATAACCTTTTTAATGCTTATTCCATCCTTCCATCCTTCCCCACGCACCATGCTCAGGCTGGAGAAAGCCACATCTCCAGGTGGCTCTGCCCAGTGCAACATCTTCCTCTTTCCTCGGGGCTGCACCCAGCACACACCCCTCTGCTCTGTGGTGAGGAGGCTCTCTTCTCACTGCTGAACAAAGTGCTGTGGGAGCGTGCAGGAGGAGGGGGATGCCTCCCTGCAGGTTTAGCTTGAAGCCTGGTACACGCAAACTGCCTCTTTGCAGCCATCTGCATGGGGTTGCTGCAGCAGATGGAGCTTTGGAGCTCCCGGTTGTCGCAGACAGCAACATGCCTCGGGTTAAGCTCATTTCCTCAACCCGCTACTACTTCTCATCATCACTCCTGTCAGTTTAGGCCTTGTCTAGACTAGAAAAAATTAGAAATACAATTCAGGGAAAAATATACCTTTTCATAGTCTGTACAAAGGGGTGGGCTGTCAAACCACCCTCTGGCTTGCTGGTGGGCAAGAGCTGCTCTTCAGGAGAAACCAAGCAGCTGGTTTGGTTGACTGGAGCATGGACAGATGGCAATGGTTTTTTTTTAAAAAAAAAAAAGATGCAGTCTCAGCTTTGCTTTGTCTGTAGACAGATAAACTTATTCAGAAAAGACTGTACAGATCTTGGCAAACAGACACCATTCTACATATTTTTTCATTTCTTAAAGTGACTAGGTATCTTTTGTGATTAGTCTTGGGAGTTCAGCTTTCCTTACACAATCATTCATTATGCTGCTTTCTTGGAGATGCTTATTGGTGAAAGGGCTGATATAAAACCAGCAGGATGTTATTTTAATTTATTGTACGTGCAGCTAGTACTACCCTCTGTGACTAGGGCTGAGAATGTATCATGCTTATCACTCTCAGACCTTAACTCTTCAGGTTTAAATTTTCCATCCTGGGAAGAATGTCAGCTTAAAACCTCAGTAATTTTTGAGAATGATGTTAAAGAAAAATTGCAAATACATTTTTTGAGTTTTTTTAAGGTTTTTAGTACTCTTGTGCTTTGGCAGCAGGGACTGAGATTTGGCATGGGGGAGATCTTTGTGTCAGGAGCATGATTTTTGCCATTTCTATGGAAATACAAAATAGACTGGCCAAGTTTTGTACCTTTGCAAAATTTAGCTTCTGAATTGAAGTAACAATGTGCAGACATTCTGAAATGTAGTTTTCCATCTAAAAATGGGAATAATAACTGTTCTTTATTTCTAGTTTCCTTTGACTCTCCTACAGAAACTGTGACATCTTTGTGGGATGGACTGTCTCACACTACAAAGTGCCAAGCAGGACAGGGTAGAGGTACTGTGTTAGAGTCATATGATAACAAATATTCCTTCCTTAAAACCAGCATACCGCAATGCAATAAAATCCTCTTTACAAAATGGGAATTAAAATTTTTTCAAGAACCCCGTTACTTTACTTACATCATTATCCTGAAATAGTACCTAAATTACTGTTTTCCATAGGGAATAGTAAATATTTAAGCAACCATCTTCAATCCTTTGAACCAAAGTGGAAAAGAATTTTCCATTATCTTCTGTGATATTTGACCATGCTCAGGAAGATTTTTCATTAAGCTTATTCACATAATTGATTAGATAAGTAACAAGTGTACTGGCAGATAAGCATTTTCTGTAGTAGGGCCAAGCATCTTAGGATATTACATTAGCTCTTTTAAGGTATTAGCCAAGAGAATCAAAGATATAATAAAGCCTGAAGTAACTAAAATTCTATTTGGAAAAAATACTGTTGTTTCCAATTCAGCATCATGGAGAAGCCATTAAAACATTAGGCTCTTCCTTAGCCAAACTTAGGCAAACTTTGAGATGATTGAGAGCAGGGTGAAACTTTCCCAAGAATGTTTCCAGCTGTGCAGGATTCAGGATGGCACTCCTGCCCTGAACCGCAGCCTGTCCACTCAAATTTTATCAGGAAGGGTGCACTCAGGGGCATTGCAGACTTTGGCACTTCTGTCAATCAATGTGTTAAATAACAACAGAACCCATCATTCTTACCCAACCCCTCAGTAATTCATATGCTGTAATTCCTAGTGACCACCAGTCTACTGGGTACGAGTATCCTGGACCTCCATCCATAAAGGCCTGGAACACTTCCGGAGCTAAAACAATCAATCAAATCAAACAAAAAGCATTATATTAAAGTTAGACTATGGATCATTAACGTTGGCATTTGAAAAATGAATAAGGACACAATTAACTAGAGTTAAATACATTTGTAAACGCAGCATTTTCAGGATGCAGTTTTAGTGCCTTGATTTGCTGGCAACGAATGACTTTCACTGGTCAGGATTTTTCAAAAGCCAATAATTTTACAGGTTAATTGCTACCTGGTCCATTTAAGTTTTAAGTTATGTGACTGAAAATAAGTAATGGGAGGGGATGTCCTGAAGTGTGCCTTGGAATATTTAGGGTAATGCAAACACCTTATGGGACAAATATTTGCTAGTGAGGTTATTCTTTGTGATCGATGGAGGTGCTGAACATGGTAAATCTCAACCTTATTCTACATTTGGAGAAAATAAATCAGAGAGGTATTCAGTGTAGAATATGGCAATTGAATTCAAAACATGACACTGATTGTATGCTACGAGAGACTCAGTCATGACTGGAAACAAACACGCTCTCAATAAAGTAATGAATTCCATAAAAATAATTTTCCTGGTGGGAAAAAACAAAAAGATCTTTTCAAAACAAGGATCCAGTTGGCTAATTTCAGCAAGAAAGACATACTAAATAATGCCACTGTAGTTTCTTCAGAAAACTACATTAAGTAAGAGAGGATATGAAACGAAATGAAAAGTCAGTCATGCTTTTCTAATTATTTCACAGCAGAATCTCAGTACACTTTGTGAAAACAACACTTTCCCTGGGGATTTTCTAAACAAGGCTATCACCAACCGTAACATCATGCTAGATTGCAATTACCATGTGAGCCTCTTCTGGCCACAGCATCGAGTCTAATGTACCACATTACCAGCTGATTACCATCACATCACTTTCTAATGGGCATACCGCAATGAATAATGTAATCTGGTCACACTTACTTCTGACTGGCAGTTGGGGATTTGACTATGTATGGCATGTAGAGAAGTACCTTTAATAAAGGAAGGTGCTCCTTTCAGAGGAATTTTTGCAGTCCTTGCATCATTATGGACAGCAACAACTCCAGACCTGAGCTCAGAAAGTCTTGAAGAGCCAAACCAAATAGAGATTTTTGGCATCCATGAATTAGATGCAGCAAAACCCTAACCTGTAGAATAAAAACCATGAAAGTGGTCCTATACTCTCTGCCCAGCAGGACCATCTCTAAATAGGTTTGGTAGGAGAACTGCAGGCACCTAAATAAACATTTGTGCCAGAAAACATGTGTTTGGAGAATAGCTGACCAGAGCGTATCTGGCAGAGGTGAGCTTGGGCTGTGATCCAGTATGGCATGAATCAACAATGCCATAGAAGTCATGGCATTGAGTTAGCTCTGTCTCACCTTCAGACAATATAGCTTCACTCGGCATGCTGCATCTTCAGATGTACTTCAGATCTTGTTTGTGTGTTGCTGGGGATCTGTGTAGGCACAACTTACATGTGTGCAGTTTATCATATAGATAGATGCGAGGAGGGCAGGCAGGATTTTTTGTGTTACTTTAGCAGATCACTGCATCTAAATTGCACATCAGACACCAAAGTCGTATTTTCAATATCACCATAGGCACCTTGTAGAGAAGGCTGGCTTTATTTAGTTACATTCATTGCGGTTTTTGCCCACTGTGCCTGGATGATATATAATATCTCATTACAGAAAATGGCCTTTGTGGACTTTTTTACTGAGCTATATAGGTATAACATTGGTTTCACTCTTTCTTTATAGCTTTAAAATTGTAATAATGCAACGGATTACTATCTTATTTCTGTGAGGTAGAGATGAAAGTACTTTATTGATGTAACCTACAAAATTGCCAGAATGGTGCAACTGTTTTGCTAATTCAGTGACTGAGTTTATCCACTTTTATTTTATTTGCTTGTTCTAAAAGCTTCAAGGTCAACTTATCCCACATTAAGCAGATAACAGAAAATCCTTTCTTTTGTCCACTAGCCTGGTGTTTTCAAACTTTCTTTTCTCACCTAAGCTGATGACGGCATCCTTGGATCAGAAAATAGGCAGTCCGGCTCCTGATTTTTAAAGCAGATAGCCCATTTTCCCCTGTTTTAGCAGTATGATTTGCAGTCCAGCTGGACTGCCTCTCTGCAGTCAGTCTGCTCCAGTGAAGCGGTTGTCGAGCACCAGCTTCGCAAGATGAGGGGGGACTGGCAGAAGGTTCAAAATGATTGGCAGTACCCTAAATACAGGTTGCTTTTCAGGGTGACATCTCAACCCTACTGAAGCCAAAAGACCTCGGCTTAGCAAGGCTGTTAAATACCAAACTCACACTAAGATTGTGATTAATGCATCTAAAAGCCTTTTTGAGCTGAGACATTAGGTGCAAATGAAGGCCTCCAGCCTGTACAGCAGACTTCTGGAGTCTGCCCGCTCAGTCAGAAACATAGCATGATTTTACAGAAAGACAGCAGGTCCTCCAAGTGAGGTGGTTAGCCAAGGTCTGAAGAACTAGAGCTGTGAAATACAGGACATAACGTTAGGTTTTGCTGTAAGAAATAGCTGTCAGGAGCACCAATTCTGACTGCAAGGATAAAACTGCCAAGGATAAAAGCAAATAAAAAATCTGAATGGAAAGTTAAAATTCTACATTGATTTCCTTTAGGATTGTTATTGCAACAGACTATCTGTAATCTTTTAACATTTGAATTTGATCTCAGTCTCAGCTTGGACAGACATCCTGCAGCCTGCTGTGGGTAGATTCTTCCAAAGGATGATAAGATTTGAGCTTGCCAGCCTGGAACAAGGGCAACAGCTCTGCCATGTGCAGCCTTTCTGCACACATCCTCTTTTATTGTAACAGATTTAAGATGTGAAGAGTACTTACATATTTTACCCCTGTGCATCTACCTAAATGCAAGGATTCTGCCTGCAAAAGTTCATTCATGTGAATAAAAGTTGGAGAGTGCCTGTAAGAATGAAATTTTCAGATCTTTTTCCTCAAGCAAGCTCTACTGAACAAAGGCTTTCAAGAAAATATGTGGGTTTAATACTGGGTCTGATCCTGCAGATTCTTTTTTCTGAGGGATGTAGTTACTATCACATACAGTCAGAGGGAAGGTAATGGAATTTTGCATGGTGGAAGCACAGTTTTCAAATAGTGAAGCTGAATCGAGTAATGGCAAGTCTAGCAGCAGCAAGAGTGAATCGAAGGACAAGTGAAGCGATGCAATTGGTAGGTCTTACCGGTCTTCACAACTCCCCATGAAAAAACATCTTTGACATATGGAGAACTGTTTTACTGGAGCTGCCCAAAAGAGTGCCTTCAACAGGAGTAACCTGGTCTGGCCTCACTTCTCACCCTGCTTTGAGCAGGAGATTGGACTAGAGAGTCCTGAGGCCTCTGCCAAAGTGAATCGTCCTGTGATCATGTGATGTGAATGGAGGTCAAGCAACACTATTGTCCCAGCCCATCTGAGCAGGGTGATGAAGGCTCTAAGGCCAGAAGTCTCAATGGGGCCTTTAGACCCTCTTCTGTAACATCCTCTCAGCAGTCGTCATGAACTGCGTGGGCTCTTCATCTAAACCATGACGTTCGTGACACCTGAAGTACTGAGGACTTTTGAAACTCTGGATGCAGAAGCAATGCAGTCTTTTGGTCTGAGAGATTGCTCTTCATGTGTGGCAGAGGTGTGATCCACCACCCTCATGCAAGGCTATAGTAACTACAATGACAGAGCATTTCAGAACTAATTCTATTCCGAGCTGAGACATCTGTGCTAATTTTAACAGGGCAAGTGATGAAATCAGGAATGTTTCTGTGTCTTGCGTGGTAATAAGTAAATACATGTATTTAGCTTCAGCAACTCGCCAGGCTAAAAATCCTCCAATTGTTTTTTTTCTTTTCCATATCTGTTTTTCTCCTAATAATATATTTACATGTTTTCACTCTTTATCTGCTTTACTTTCTTGAAAAATGACATAAAACAAACTCACCTTTGCTCTGCATTAAGTGTGCTTCAGTGCATTCCTTGGCTGTCCCTAATACATATTTCCAGTTAATCTTTTTTTTTCAACTAATAAATTGAAATAAATCCTCTTCAGAGCTCTGTCCTTTGATAGTTTTGCACTGTATCTTTCTAGTAATACCATTTCATTGTAGACTGTCTCTGTACCAAGAGGAACTTTGAAATAGAACCATCCTGGAGAATGGCTAATAAAAAATTGAACATGAAAACAAATCTAGTGGGTCTGCATCCATCTCAGAAGCAGTGGGTTCCTGGGATATCCATACTCCTGTTCTATGGGTTTAGCCAGACTCCAAATAATTTTTTTGAAATACAGAATGATTTCTGACAAATCAATTCATATATACAACTACTGAACTGAAATTTTACTTAACTGGTTGGTAATACTGTACCCTATTTGTGGAAGATTATCAATATCTAACAATATGATTCATGAGTTTGAAATAAAAGAGAATATCAATGTAAGTACAAACATTACCGAACCCAATTTTTACTATTTGTTCCTACTGTAAAAGAGCATTTTGTACTTAGGATAAAATACTTTCAAGTAGGATTTCCAAAAATCTGCCTACTATTCATAGGTATCACTTAACTCCATACTTAAACTATAAGTGCTCCAGGTCTCTGAAATTCAGGCTATTTTAATTTGGTGCCCAATGGTGAATTTTAAAAGGCTGCCTGTGATAAAATAATCAATTTGAGGTCTATCACTTGGAATGGTTGGCACAAAGGATAGCTGTTATTATTTTTGATGGAGCATACTAGTTTAATCGTAAAGATAATTCACCAGACTAAATCACAAAATGAAGAGCTTGGAGTGACTCTGATATGAATCCTAGATAACATAATGTGGCATTTCTTTTATGATGAAGTGATTTAAGTTTCACTTCCTTAGCAAGAAGCTAATCAAAGAGCGCCTGGTGTACTTGCCTACCACTACCCAGGAGACTGCCAAGTGTTGATTAAGAAGCTTACAGGGCTATTACTTACTTGGAAGCATCACCCACTTCCACAGGCTGCTTTGAAACTTTGCAAAATTGGTGAGAGGGAAGGTGCAGTGAGGTGAACGCATTAGATCCTTCTTCAAGTGGCCTTTTACTACATATTAAGAAGTCAGTATATTTAAGCAATAAGTTGCAAATGAGTCTTGCAAGATTGATTAGCTGCAAGGAGCTGATTGTTCACGCATAGCTAATGTTGCGAATGAGAGCTAGTCCTTAATTCACACAAAATGTCCTGTGCCTATGTTATTAATATGACAAACTGAAAATAAAATGAAAAATAAAGCCATAGTGGTTTGGCCTCAATTTTTTTGAATTATAAAGTTCAGTTGGGCATGCCCGAAACATTTCTCAAGAATGAAAATCCTGATGTTAGTCATCCAGTTGGCTAGTTAAGGCTCTCTGTAGTCTGTTAGCATCTCAGCAAAGACACTACATCTCAGTAAGCAGAATCAGAGGTTTGCAGTGTATGTCAGGGGCTGCAAAGCAAGACACTCTGCCAGTCGTGTAACAAAATACACCTCAGTGGCATGGGTTGTATTGTAGTGCCTGAGATTTCATAGATAAGAAAATAGATTCCGTGTCATTAACTGAGGTTCAGTGTGATACCAGGCTGCCAGGTGTCATTCTCCTCCCTCATATTAGTCCCTGATCTTGCAAAAAAAAAGAAAAAATAGATAGATATATACACATATATACAGTGTTCAAAATATAAACATTGTATAGCACAGGATAAGCTGTTAAAAGCTTAGACCTGTCCAAATTGTGAATGTCTTGATGTATATAACGCATTCATAGTTTCACCTTGCTGAATCAGGCTTAATGGATGACAGATTGCACTGAATGAAAAATGAACTCAATTTTTAAAATAATATTCCAAGAACCTTGGACTGAGACGCTTCAGTGAAATATTAACTTCCTTCTCAGCATTGTGATGAGAAAATATTAATTTTCACCTTTTTCTGGAAAGTAAATTCAGAGGTCAGTAATCCTTCTAGGTCACAGTCTAAAGAGAAAGCAGAAATCAAACTACAGTGATGACAAGTGATCTTCTGTTTAGAGGAGAAGCTGTTTTAAGAACAAAATGAAAGAAAGCAACTTCCCTTTCCCTGAATATAAACGTGGACTTGGTAAACTATCAATTTACCTCCTAGCATTTACTTTCTCATGTGCTAAAGTGGTCTAAATTTTAACAGACAGCTTTCTGACTCAGAGCTTTGGACTAGCCAACTGCTAACTTCCATTGTATAAGGCAAAGTGCTGCTTAAAGCCTGACCATGCTGGGCCGGCAATTTTCTAGTGTGAGGTCTAAACTTGTTACAGCAGCGTAACAGATTTTGTACTATTATTCACATAATACACCTCAATAGTTTTAATGCTCATATTTAATGCAATTATTCAATCAAAGTAAATATTTTAGATACCATTACCTGAATACAGACACTGCATTTTGAATGCCTTATTAGTCTGCTGTATGGCTATACCACCTCTCCTGTCCTTACTCAGAGTGCTGTCCTCATAAACCCCTCTGCGTTACTCAGCCACTGAACAGACCCCAGTTCTTGCCCTTGTGTTTGCACAGAGAAGCCCTTTCTGGTTGAAAATCTGGATCGACCTCAGCGAAACCACCTCTGGTTGCTGGCCCCAATGAAAGAAAGCCCACCATCAGTGAACGTGTCATAGTCTCCCACTACTGAATATGAAATTATACAGAAGTACCTTCCTTACTCCATCCAAAAGCCCACAGTGACTGCAGAACCAGTTTTTCTAGCAACTTTTTGAAAATTGTGTTCAAAAATATTCATTTGCTATTTGGAAGATTGGCCCAGTGCGTGGGCAGCAGCCATCCTGCCCCAGTACAGAAACGAACTGGTCTGGATAACTGGGGTTTTGAGGACAGACCGTGCACCTGACACACCAGGAGGACTATTATGTGCACCTGCCCCACATACTCCTAACCCCATTAGCAAACCTCTTTGCACCAGTTCACGCATGTGAAAACCTGGGGCGGTTGTGTGGTTTGACTAAAGAAGGGGAGTTGTCCAGGGGGCAGAAATGCCCCACTGGGCTGCTGGAAATCCCCGCTTGTTGCCCTGTCTGCCATCTCTGCTGGAGGTTTCTTCCCCCTCAGATCTGCCTGCGGAGCTCCGCATTGGATCAGGCCCTTTCAGGCAGGTTTAAAAAAAAAAAAAATAGAAAGAAAAAAAGCCAAAATCGAAACTGGCACTTGAACTGCGTGGGGGTTTTATGACTGAAATAGTCAAAGAAATGATTATATTAGCAGTTTTGCTGGAAGATCTCAAAGGATGGCAGGAGGTCGGAGAGCACAGAGAGGTGAAAAGCAGCTGGAGACAGTAACTTCTTTCCTGATCTCCCGAGGTTTTTCAGCTGCTTGTGTGCCTACTTGTTAACGTCAGAGCAGAGCCAAAACCTGCGCACCCGCTCGCAGCTCAGCGCTTCATCCCCTCTGCCGCGGTGCTCCCAGCGCAAGCTGAGAACCCCCTCAGTACGGCGTTTATTTCAGCACCTCAAAGCCTCACGCATCCACTCTCATTTCTTGATAACGAGAAGAAACAGAAGCTTCCCAGTTCATGCTGGCATTGTCATATTTCTCTGGGATCGAAAGGGCAGGTAGCAACATCACCAGTGAAACTCCACAGATGGGGACCCACACCCTCGGGAGGAAAAGGGTGTGATTTTTAAAAACCTAAGCACTGCCTTAACTGCACTCAAAAAGCAACAAGCTGCAAAATGCTACTCAATTTCAGAGCACTGTTTAGTATGAGTGCAAGGAAGACCAAGGTTGTACACCTTTGAAAACCCAACTCCAAATTTGTCCCTGCTATATTACGTGACTACCTCAAGAACAAATTTAGCCCTACAGGATATTTTTACTTTACCTGTAAGGCTGATATCGGGACATCCACTAGCTTTCCTCTGACTCCAATAGTACTCCCACACAGTATTAATTAATAAATACGGATGACTCATACATTTCAGAAGTTCAGTGGACCTCTGTAAATCCACACTCCCCTGGTAATCTCAGGCGTACAGCCATTTTTCACCGTGACAGCAACCTATGAAAGCAGCTGTGAAAATCTGAGATAACAAGCCTGTAAGATAGGAAAGGAGTAGCTGAAACTTTTCACGTAATTTATAGCTGATTTTAGTGGCTTTGGGGTTTTGTCAGGTATATTTATATCATAAAATGTATTTTATTGGTTTGATTTGAAGTAAAGTCATGGTGCATTATCGGATAACTTCAGCCTCTGCTGAAGAAAACCATGAAGCCTCCACGTACCCCCCCTAACCCTCCTACTACCAGAAAGAGAAAAAAACCCTAAATAAACCCTAACCCCCCCAAATTTATAACCTGTGAATGGAAAGGTTTTGCAATACTCACAATTAATTTACAGATGTATGGAAATTGATCATTCAAAAGGAAATATTTCAGTGAGTTAAAAGCATGTGCTATAGGGCTCAGATACATCTAAATTATGCCAGAGTAAGGAATAAACAAAATGCAATATCTGTAATGTTTTCTACATATGTTTTAGTATTTAACATTTTGTTTTGTAGCTGACCAACCTGTTGCCAAGGAGAGGGCCATTACTGCAAATGGATGCCCAGCACAGAACACATTCTCTGAAACATAATTCTTGCAGCCTGCATGAGGGATCAATATAAGAAACATCTTTTTTTTTTTTTTCCCCCACTCATAAAGATGGAACGGTGCTGAAAATGGCAAACACTTACACAGGTGCTTCCAGCCAGGCAAATGCATGCTTTCTTTAAACGCAAGAGGCCTGATGAATAGCCTTCTGCAGGAAGAACGAGCCACAGATTAATATTCCAGGCACAGGCTGAGGCCAGGGACCGTGTCCTGCCTGGCACTGACTTTCCTGGTCCACATCCCAGTGCAGACCAGAGGGCGCTCACCTGGAAGTGCCTGTGCTCCTTTGTTGGCTGCAGGCACGCCTGCTAAAAGTCACCCAGGTACCAGGAGGTATTTGGCATTCCTTGCCAGCCTGAAAACTTAGGATTTTTCAAAGGGCTGTTCCTACAATAAGGCCTTTGACAACACCCTCAATCACACGTGTTGCAGACGGTTTGAGCAGTGAATTTGTAATGATAAAATCAGGCACAGGTGACACACAAGTCTCCTAAACTAGCTTAAGGCACACATTGTATTTCACAGCTGCAGCCATCTGAATAGTACAAGACAGACACTCTGAAGACCCCCCCAACACTAAGAAGCTGATTTCACTTCAGCATTTCAGGCAAATGGCTTTGAGAAGTAAAACTACAAAAGCAGCTGGAAGGAGCTTGTCTTGCCAGCCTGTTGGCCTTGTTCCTTTCAGATTCCCTGTTGTCCATGTTTTTGTTGCCTACGTGTGGCAGGTATTTCACTTGTCTGAATGAATCAGCTGGGAAGGGGGAACATACAGAAATTCCCAGGGTTTCTGGAGAACCATTCAGGTTCAGATACATTGCATTCTGTGTAACCATTTAATAAGTAGGGAAACAGGCAGGGAAGATTTCAGGCTGAAAAAGATTTAGGGGCAAAAAGGCTAATGTGAAGTGGGATTAAGCAGAGGCTGCAGAAGCTGACTCACACCATGCTTAGCATTATAAGATAGGTATCTTAATCAGAACAGCTAGTGCATTTTTACAGCACAATACCGATTCATTGCGGTTTTTTCCTGGATATCAGCTTTATGCAGTCATGCTACATGGAAGCAAATCGCTCCCTAGCAATTTCTCAGACTGCTTCAATCAGATTTTAAATAGGAATGCAGGCTTTAGAGATAACATTTTTCTGTTTATTTCCTTAAATTGGCCATAGGAAGAAGTGAGAAATCCTCTAAGTACGTCTACTAAGGGAAAGGCTGGAGAGTGCCCTCATATCTGATTAAACATAACAGGATCCACATGAGAGTAAGCCTTTATAAACCTTCAAAGTAGGGGGAAGCTTTCATCACATCTCATACCTTCATCAACATGAAAACCAGCATAGTGTAAGGCATGTTCTTACAGGAACCACTGCGTTCCCTTGGTTATGGTGCTCAGCAAGTGCCTTGCTTGAAGGTGATTTTGTCTTATTACACCGAGGTTAGTGTGAGGTTTAAATTCCTGGTAATGAAAGCTTACTAGGAACCAGAGAGCCAACCTCCCCAAGTGGTTTTTTTCTATTTCTGTCATTTTTCCAATAGCTTAGGCGAAGCCACATGGAAAGCCTTTGATATAGCCTTAAAGCCAAAAGTCATATGGACTCAACTATCAGGAACAAACACAAAACTTTCCTAGTTTGAGCACTGTAATTGAAAAGTCTTTGTAGCATTTTTTTGAAGTTATGATTCTTAACAAAATTAAAGGTGTAAACAAAAAGAGAAAAGGAAGTGAAATCAATGCACTTAGAGGAAAAAAAAGCAGCACCGATGAGTGTCTGACTGCATCTTTCAAACTCTTAATATTTGAGGTTTCCTAAAGCTTTGATACCCAAGCTGTGCCACTGAGAATCTTCACCGATCACTTTTCACCTGAAACAGAGGATTTTTACAGCTTTAAAAGCTTTCTTCACTTCTTACAGCTCCAAATAAATGCAAGGATGACTCTCATGACTTTCTGAGTAGAGAAGACTGCACTTGTGGCTTTCGCAGTACTTTTTGCATTTCCAAGAGGTGAGAAAGGCACACTAGAGAGAAAGTAAGCTGGTGGATGGCGCTGCAGCCTCTTCACAAAAGGAAAGAGAGCAGTTTTCTTGTATTGTTTCTTCTTGTTGTGAGATTGTTGCATATGGGGGAGACCTGGTGTGTGGGGAGGAGGGTCCAGGGTCAGAACAGCTCCTTGAGCTGAGGTGAACCCAGACACAGTCTCTGTGTGTGCAAAGGTAAAAATCTTGTCCTCATCTTCCACTGACTCCAGATCTAGTGTTTATCTCCTTCCTTGGGTCAGCTTGGTCTCTCACAGGAACCCTCCAGGAGCTTGTTTAGCTCCCTGGGAAGGCAAAGAGGCTCAGCTGTCTATGGCACTCCAGACTTAGGTTGGAGGAAAAATTTGCTGTGATGTTAAGCTGAGGAGTGATTACAAAACAATAAGGCTATAAGGACACAATTTATGCTGGAGATTAGTATTTTCCTACTAAATACAAGGACTCCAGAATTTTCTAGCAAATGGAGAATACCATGGAAAGGGACATAAGCAGAGTTCAGGAAGGATGGACTGGACTTTAGCATCTCTGCGTTGGACAGATGAAGAATAAATAGATGTTTTCTAAGATGAATCTCAGCAATTCCTTCCTTGTCCCATCTCTTGGCAAATGTCAGCTACACAAAGAACAAGTTAGTCCTCCTCCTTGGGGTGCAGGTGGAGGGGAGGCATTCCTAAAGGACAGAGCCATTTTTCATAATTTTATCCTTAAAATACAAAATCACAGTACTTAGCACTTGCTACAGTTTTTTGAGCTTTCTGTTGTTAAAAGCTAGGTTTTTTCTTGTGAGAAAAGCCTGCCAACAGAGACCACTGATGAACTAAGGAAGTGGCAATCCACCTGTGTGTGCAAATGGACACTAAGTTTCCTATTAACTCTCAGCAAAATTTTTGAACAATACTCACATACATTTTTGTACAGCTGTTTTAACTAATCTGCTTCTGATCATTAGCTGCCAGATGATCTCTTCATTACACACAGTCAGACTATGACAGACAGATGCTAAAATGCTAACTGACCCCTAAGCAAGTACTCAGCTTTTTTCTGCTTTCATAATAATTAGGCTTTATAACGGAAAACTGTGCAACTGCTTCGAGATTAAAAATGTAAGGCCATCGAAACAGTCATTTTATTGACTACCAAATTAAATCTCAGAAAAGACTTTATTGTTATGTCTGCTGTCATCATCACATTTAAATATGGAAAACATTTATTCTAAATTTTTTTTTTAGCTCCTGAAAAATGCCTACTCTTCAAGGGTATTTTTGAATAATCTGTGGAATAATTAAAGATGTGCCTAGATACTTTTAAAATCACTTTACATGATCTCTGCTAGGTCATATCCACAGTGGTGCAAATGTAACTGTATATTCTTGTCTCCAGCTGTGAGGATTTGCAGGAAGTAACACACTTGAGACTCTCCTGAGTTTGCTTCACAAAACTGAACAGAATCTGACTAAAAGCAGTGCACAGACCAAGCTCATGCCCAATCCCTTCATCTCCAATGTTTTCCATTGCTAACACATATATACTGTCAAAAAAAAAAGTTGATTGCATTTATTGTACGCTTTTACAACTTAAAATCCTTTTAATATACCATTAGTTTACATTAATGTGTGTGTTTTCTTACATTTTTAAAACAGCCTTGAAAACTTACCCATATAGGGTTTTGTGCCAGCCATAGAAGACGCTTTTTCTGAGCCTTTCACTATGGTTGCTATGTTAAAGTCAGTGATGTGAACATGTCCTGCAATTACACAAAGGAAAAACAGAAGTTAAAATAGCACATCATACAAATATTCCTTCCTTTGTTTAACATTTAAGTGATGATGGGAAGAAATTAAATTGGAAAGATTCTTACCAATTCATGGAAACTTACTATTAAACATTGCTCATAACTGGAAGAATCATATTGTCAGCAACATGATGGAATATTTTTCCTTCATGATTGTGTCCGCTATCTGGTCAAAGCTCAGAACGTTTTAGGCTGGTCAGCCTTGAACCTCCTCCTGCTGTGAATGTTAGGGATAGGAGCTGGATAGTAACAGGAGCAGTGCTGAATTTTGTGAAGCTGTGTGGGAAATCTACCTCTCCTTATCTCCAACTGGAGCCGCTCCTTGCACTCTCAGGTAGACGTGGCACCCGTCCGCTACCACATCCACTGCAAGCTTCCGTCAGCCTGGCTTTTTCTGAGTCTCCTCAGGGCAAAAAGGGAGCCGAGAAGAAAAAGGGTATTTTTATTTTATGATAACTGTAAAATTAGGTCCATGGTAGCAGAGGAGCGTGTACATAACAGTGGCAGGTCCCAAATGATCACTCATTTGACAGCAGGTTGCAAGATGAAAGATAAGTGACACAAGTCAGCCCGTGGACAGATGATTTAAATGGAATTAATCAGGGTGGATGGCCCAAAACTGCTGTCATTACTTTTTTTCCTGGGGTGGTTTACAACAAGCACAGTTTAAATTGCTCCACCACAGTGAAGCAATGGTTGTTAATCCTGGCTTGCCGTAGGCAGGTAAACTGAATTCAAATCCAGCCTGAAAATGTACCTGCAGACTTTTAGTTTGATAAGTCTGCTCTTGGGTTTTGGATCTTCCACTTACGGACTCGTTTTACACTGTGGAGTGATGCAGATATTGTGCTGTCTGTGATTACACCTGGCAGTGCCATTGTGGAGGACAGAGCTCAGGGAAAGCTACTCCCTTCCCCAGATAAGCCCTGCACTCACATCAGGATTAATACATCATCTGCTGAACTAGACTCTTGAGTGACAGGTCCCTGTGATTTTTGGGGTTTTTTTTTTATCAAGATCTCAACCTCATTGAATCCACAGAACGGAGCAGGCTTTAGACATGATACAGTTATTAAGCGAGGGTGGTTGTTATCATGTTTGCTGCCAAAGATGAAGAGTGTAACAAATGACTGATGTTGAATGTTATGGCAGTGCCCGACTGAGGAACAGCAGTCTCAACAACAGATTATGCTGCTCCAACAGTCTAACATAGATCCCACTTGAAGTCCACAGGAAATTTGTCTGCCAGCCTCTAAGAAGTTTGCAGCCACGTATGTGTAAACTGAAATTCTCAGAGTCCCCTAATTTGGTCAGATCAGAGCTGGTTTTGAAGGGGAAAAAGAAGGTGGCACATCCCACTGCTAAAGTTAAAGTTATTTCTCCAAATGTAGAAGCTTAAAGCTATTTCTCCAACACAGTAACAGTTTTTGGTGAAATGGTTTGCATACTTTCTGCCCTTTTCTCAAAAACTGCTTACATTTTATTGACATTTTCCTCCCAAGACACCTAGCCCAGGGAGACATCTGCACATGGCAGAGAAAATCTGTGAGCAGATGAAAGCAATTGCTTTGTAAAGGGTGGGAATTTTTAGGCTGCCATAACAAGAATTAGTGTTCACAGCCCAGCTTGCCATCAGATTTCAAGGTGGCATTCCTCCTTCCTGGTGGCCAGAGGTAATGGCTGGTGAGTAGCAAGTTTGCAGTTTATTTCATTTCTGCAATAGCAAAACACCACGGCAGAAGGCTTCTTGAAAAAGATAATTGAACCACGTACAGTCACCTCATGGCAGTAGTTTCAAGCAATTCTCTGTACGCCATAGAATGAAAAGCTGCAAGGAACACGGTGGGCTAATACTTCCTCTTTTTTTGTCAGATAAATATAAAGTTCTGTCATTTAAATGACAGCATTGTAAGTGATGCTCCCTATTAGAGTGCCAGCATGATAGCCTGTTGCAAAACACCTATTGCATAATATCCATTCAGACTGATCCAAACAGTTGATTTGCAATGAAAATTGCCTCTCCTGCCGTGCATTGTTTTCTTTCCCTTTTATTAGATTTCTTCTCATTTATCAAAACCCAAATAGCACACGTGAAGTGTTGCGTGCACTGTTTGACAGGTTTTGTTAAAAATGCCTTTCTGCAGGTAAGGGAAGGATTGGGGAGCTAGGTTCTGCATAGCTCCTCCGCATCCTGCTGCTGATGCGGCAGCGATGTTCAGCACCTGTACATGTAGCAGGGCACAGCAAAGCCGTGTCTGTACCGCTGGAAAAACTCCACCTTTGCTCTACCCCATCACATGGACACCTCACAGCCCATGGGCTGCCTGCAGGGAGCCTTTGCCTGTTGCTTAGAGGGCTGCTAATTGGCTATGGAGGGAAAGCAAGGTGTCCCGTAGGCCAGTGGGTGACTGTGGTGCCGCAGGGACTGCGAACGGTGCCTGGTGGGAGCTGGGAGCATGGAGAGAGGCTGCGTCTGGGACTGACTCAGAGCACAGGGTGGTGGAACATGAACCCCCTGTGCCTGTGGAGGAGGGCTGGAGGGATGTCGAGGCAGAGCTCTGTCTGCATGAGCACACCACTCAACAGTTTCAACTCTTTTAAGTCCAGTGACTTCTATTTTTTAATTATTTTTTTCAGTTTTTAATTCCTGGTATGAGTATTTCAAGGGACAGTTACACCTCAGTTTTCTATAGGAGTCTTTCTAAGCAGCCTCTAAGACATCTCTTTACTGCAACTGTTTCATATAGGAAAAAGAAAGGTTGCTATTGCTGCAGTAAGTATGCTGGGACACTAGCTACTTCATACCTTTTCCAAAATTTCAATTAACGGGGACAATTTCCCATCTGAGCTTCACACCTTGTACTTGACGGCCCTTTCTGGATATTACTGTGAACAACTAAATGTCAAAACCAAGTCTGTATCCTGGCTTGCTTCTCAGGTATCTAGTACAATATCAAGCTAAGCAGTATGTCAGTGCTACTTGGGTTTAGCTTTTAAGAGCTGTAAAGCAGAGCGCTGCACAACAGATTCAGTAGTACCTGAATAAATTTAAGTATCACAGGGAAAGAGCTCAGTGCTTAATCCCCACGGCTGCGTGACCCCATATGATGGTGGAGAGAAGGGAAGTAAAGGCAAATGCATTCCTCTGGCTCACTGCAGAGTGGCTTTTTCAAATCATCCCAGACTGGCCAGATTTCTCATATATCAACACATACATTGCAAGCAGACAGTATCTCAGTGGAAATGGTTTCAAAAATTCCATTCCTCCAGTCACCTTCCAGTTAAGGCTTTAACAGGGAAAATTTGTAAGTTAATACCTGGAGCACCATGTATGACTTTGAGGAGCTTTATGCCTGTGCTTCAGAAGTGCTCTGTGGCTTTTCTGCCTCACTTTTCCACACGGCCTGAAATCTCAGTATCTGAGCTAAACATCAAATGATCTTTGCTTGGACTTATTATTTCATTTTTGAACAAATCATAACGACAATTAAAACAAGTCCTGAAAGGTGGTTGGGGCTGGCTGGCTAATGTTTAGCAGAGGAAAATGTACATGACTTCAAAGCTCATTGAATTTCTCCGTGTCTGAAGCCAAAGGGGTGAATGTGAGGGCAGAGAGAAAAAATACCAGACTGGAGTTAATGCCACCGACTCAGCATGTATCAGAGTCAATGGGAAATCTCAACCCAGTAATATTTTGCAGGAAATTCACATCTGGTTTGCCCTCAGAAGGTCAAACCCTATGAACAATTTAAAAAGCCTCTCTCTGGGTTCATCTGTACTATGTACAGGAGTGTAAGCTCAGATACATGGGAACTTGGCATATCTTGGCAGTCTGCCACTTACCTTCAGGGAGATTGTCAGAAACCTTATTGTACCACTAGAGATGGGTTCAGCGAGGCTGTGCATTTCAAAAGGGTAGGCTGTTTAATGGCCTACATGTAGGCATGTGAAAATTTCAAATATATTTTTAAAGTGTAAATAGCTTCAGGTGGACAAATTATGCTGAGGACGTTCATCTTGTTAGTCAGCATCGGAGGGTTAAACAAGATACGTTCCCTGAAAATTGGCTGTGGGTATGATAACAACCAGCCCTAGTGCAGACACACAAGGAACATCTTTAGTGGAAAATTTCTGTCTCTTAGACATCACTATACAGTAATTATATTGCTAGTTCTGCTGTTCAAAAGGTAATATCGGGGTTCAAAATACTGAATTTATGGGTGTTTTTTTTCATTCTATTTATGGTTTTAAAATCAAGATAGCTCATTGGCCGCATCTTTCAATTTTGCCGTTAGTTTTCAAATGAGAGATGAGATTCTCATGAAATCAAGGAAATAGAGTTTTTAGAAAAACTTTAATGATCATAAAACAATATAATCATATAAAATATAAGGCACATATGAATGTCAGCTTAAATCTGCCTTGTTCTCTCATCAGAGCAATGATTACTGAGTAAAATTATCACTAACGGGTGCAAAAATGCAATCTAAAAAAGCCCCAAACTTAATGAAATAAAAACCCCTCCTGTTAAGCCTGAGAGTTAAATATTAGGTCTGTGATTTCAATATGGAAAACCACCAGGAAACAGGTCCAAGACTAGAAGTAGGAGGCATTCAGTGCAATTATCAGGTAGCACCTTCAAAATGGGTAGTGAGTCTTCACATACTCGCTTTTTAAGCTAAGGACCTCTTTGACACAAGATGTTAAGGATGCTAAGAGTTCCCTCCATTCAAGAAAGCACCAGAAAAGATGATGGAAAAGACCACTGAAAATTATTAAATGTGTGGAAATCATATCCAACTCAGGAAATGCCTCAGTGGAAAAGGCTGAAGGTTGGGTGAGTACATGGGGGAAGTACCACAAAAACTTGTCTCATTTTATATCCTGCTCTGTCATTCACTTTTTGGAGACTCTTGAAGATAAGAAACTCATTTAGATGGGTTTTTGATCCAATATGGTTGCTCTTCTGCTCTGAAGTTGAAAGCCCGCATATCTGTAACACTATCTATGTCAAGAGAGAGGAGAAAAGGATGAGAGCAGTGTTGTAAGGAGAAATTAAAAAGGGTGAGGCTCTTTAGCTGATGGAAGAGTGCTGAAGGAGTTTTTGAATATCATGTAGATTGTGATTGTAAGCTATTATTCGCCAAATCCGGCAATTCTAGAAGCAGAAGATGTTTTCTTGAAAGAAGAATGTTTCAAAACATACAAAAAACCACTTTTCTCTCATGAAGGATGGTGAACTTGTTCCAGGAGGTTGTAGAGACCAATAGCAGCAGCAGCTTCAAAGAAGCAGTGGACAAACTCATTAACAAAGATTCGTCCAGATTCTAAAGGGAATATACAGAAATAATCTAATATCCTGGTACAAAAATTGTGAGTGATAGGAAGCACTGAAGCATTTAACGACCAAGTGGCAAGGGGCACACTCCATTAGTCTCCTCTACAGACAGAATACCAGCCAAGGTCTTGGGTCTGACCTACCAGGGAGTTCTTCCTCAGTTAACCAAGCAGGGACATTGTTGAGTCTTACAAAATGATGTCCTGAAGAGCTTGCCTGAGAGGAAATCAAACCCTTGCAAATTTCCTGTAAACAGAGTGTAACAATGGTGTGGTCACTCTGCACAATGCAAAACCTGGATGCCAAAGTAGAGCCTTATAATTTCTGAAGAATGACCAGAAATGTTAATATCAGTGGTGATACCAAAGAGCTATATAAATTATGGTCTCATCTCTGAAAAAAAGGCAATGTACTAATCTGTTTGCCACTGCATGGTTTTCTGCATTTAGGCATTCCACATCTCTTTAGACATCATAGCTAATATATCATGGAAATATGTAGACATGTTTAATTTATTTCATATTTCAGAAAAAAATACATGGACTAGACTTGCCAGCTTTCAGTTCTAAATGCTATCATTTCAGTTATATTGTTCTAAGCCATTAAAACAAAAGGAATATTAGAGGAAGCACAATACTGTTATTAGGAGAATTCTATAATGCTTTTCTCTGTAAAATACAATAATAATAGCTCTCCTGAACCATCAGGTAGTCCCTTCAGCTATCACTGGAATAATTGTGTTTCAGATGCATGTTAGCAGAACAGAGAACTACTACTAAATTTAGAGATTAGTGTTGTAAGAGGAAGAGCTTTCTGGGAAAGCAGAGAAGGAAAAAAGAGCTTTATGGACAGCATTCATTTTCTTAGAGGGGTCTGATTCCAGTTCAGAGAGTGAAGCCTGAAACCATCGCTACTTTCCACAGAGGAGACTCCTCTATGGCATGGAGAATCTCTCCGCCAGACAGACAATCATCTTCTGCTAGAGGCTGAACACTATTTTAAGCAGCTGATTACCCCATTCTCATGTAGCATTACGCTTCTCGTGATCATCTAACATTTATTTCCACTGATGCATCAGAACCTGTGCTCAGCAGTGTTGAGATGTGGCTTTGCCAAAAAGCAAATGGGAAAATTCAGGCTTCCTCTGCCAGAATGGTTCTGAATATGTTGTTACATTTTTGTGGGGTTTTTTCTTTGTAAATTAGATTGGTCATTTTTTATAGGTTAAGGAAAATCTCCTGTTTTCACTACTTCTGTATTCCTGCAGTAAGTTCCTTAAATCATACAGGCAGATCATAGTGAGACTAGTTTTAATGAACAGGAATATCTATAATCTTGGTACACATTATGAAAGTCAGTCAGTTTAACTTCTTGAAGATGTAAGGAAATGTAAATGACGTAACACTACACTCCAACTTCAGCCAAAAGAGGTTTCTTCAGTGAGGTCAAAGAAATCTAACTCACTGCGACAAACTCTCAGTCCTAAATGTTCTGCATATCCAATTACATAATACTTTCTGAAAGCACAGATTGTTTAATGAACTGTAAGAAAGACCTATGTCAAACGTATGGGAAACTGTTGTGCCATCCTAAAGGCCACAGGCTAAAATAAAGTTCCTTCCTGTGCACCTGGTTAGACTCAGATTAGGTGAATTTGTTATGCTTCCTCTACAGCCTAGCTTATTTATAGTGCATATATTCAGCCCATTTTTCCCTTAAGTGAAATCTGATGATTCCCTAAAAATAATGTTACTGTGTTGTGGCTTAGTCAAAGCTTTTATGGACTTCAAGGATAACATTCATCTTGCAAAGCATACATCTGCAAGGTGAATGTTTATATCTTTTCTCAAAACTTCCTAGGTATTAGTCACCAAAGAGAAATAGATACTAGTGTGTAATGCAGACATCCAAAATAGATAAGATGATCTAAAACATCTCTATGTCTCTTAGTTATGTGTAAAGCAAGTCTGATGAGGCCAAAGATGAGCATGGTACAGACTTCTGTCCTACTGATGTCACCTCATTTAGTGAGTTGAAGTGTGTGGACCCTTATCCAGGTTGGGAGAATTACATCTCCCAACCACATAACAGGTCTGTGAACCAAGGATCTATGAGCTAATTAATTCTGCTGACCAAGGTCTATCTGTGAATCTGGAGAAGCATGGTTGTTTCACCACTGGTCTTCAGGTGTGCTATGAGGGAGCAGTATTCTGCTGCTTTGCAGAAAAGGGACTATCCATCCCAAAATTTCCAAGCTGGCTACAGGTAGTTTTGTTGATGAACAGTTTATAATCACCAAAAAACCTTAATTTTGCAGCATATTCCTCACTCTGGTGTAGCAGCTTCTCTGCAATACTTGAGCCCCCATAGGAAAGCTCTGTCAGGAGGCTGATTTTGTGCAGTAATTGACCTTGATGAGGGGCAAGGAGAGATAAGGGTAACCATATTTCAAAGGCTGTCAATCAGAGATTTAACACACTCATAGTCATTTCATGTTGCCTTTGACATCTTTAATTCACCCAGGACTTAAAGACAAGAGATTCCTATTTCATGCTTATTAGCTGATATTAATGTCTAGGGAACATTAACACTTATGGGTCTGAAACATTAAATTCCTGAAGTTCTAGTTGGTTTAAATCTCCCACATTATTTATCTTTGTTGGCTTCCACATTCCCAGGGTCAAACTCCAGCTGTTCACAATGTTACCTCTTTAATCAACTTTAACTTGTATACCCAGCAGCTCTGCAATGGATTTTGAAAGATAATGGTAAGGTTGGCATAATTTCAAGTTTCTCAAAGATTAACTGTTTTTAATCAATTTCTAAGGTGAACAAAGCGCAAGACCTTCCCAGAGTAGCAAACACACATCTCCTTGTATCATTTAGTCTTCCTCCTGTATGTATTTCTGTTCTACCTGATTCAAGGTTAATGCCTTCTTTGCTTCTATTTTCTCATATTCTTCCTATGAATAGTTGCAAAAATATGCACAAGCTTTTAGCAAAATACTTCATAGACTGAGAATATGTGTAAAATTTAAGTTTAAAGAAATCAGCTGTTAGGTTTTTTTCATACCACACGGTTTTGGTTTGAGATCGTGGATATAGTACAGAAAGTTCAAAGCTGTATATGTTGTCTAGTCTTTTTTATGTTAAGATGGAACTAAATTTTGCAGACTTTGAGGCAAATTGCCAAATTCCATATTTAAATTTAAGAAAGTTATTTCAGCTACCCACATGAGAAATAATTTGCTATATGAAATTTCTTAGCCTTTCAGAAGTTCTAAAAGAGAAAAGAAGTGCTTAGTACTGTTCTACTGATAGACCCCTAAAAAGGGATTATGGTGATTCACAGTAGTCCTGTTAATAAAATATTAAATTCTTTTTACCAGATGTCCCTGGTGATCTTAATTTGTATTAAATTCATTCTTCTTCAAGTCTTGAAAGTGTCAGATCAGCATTTTATTATTTTTTTTTTTTACAGTAGGAGGAGTAATTACAAAATCCACAAGGTGGACAGAGGGACTTTGTGGAGAAAGTCCAGATTTAGGTAGGAATCCAGCATCTGAGGCTGATTTACAAAGTATGTCATGAGTATGTCACTGAGCTCTCAAGAACTAGAGATATCTGAGAGAAAGCAGTCAATATTCACTTACCATGCTCATCCAGTAGTATGTTGTCAGGTTTGATGTCCCTGTGAAATAAGGAAAAAATGCATTACATTTCATACCCAAAGGAGACCTACAGTTTCAAAGTTTTCCCCATCTGGGTATGAGGACCAAGTCACTTAAATCATTACAAAACCAATGAAAACCATATAATACATAAAGGCAAATTATTTTTATCTGTATCTTTTTACTCCCCTGAGAAAACATGCATGCTAAAGAGGCTCTCTAGGTTTCCATTTCATGTGGTTTTGTTTTCATATGGTTAGCATTGATATGGATTTGAGTTTCAAGATTATGCACTTTATTCTTTACAGCAGCAGGAACAAGATGGAAGATTTGCATCAAGGAGGTGCCTGATTGCCTCAGGGACTCTACATTTTACAGACCCAAGAAATCATTTCATTGGAAACATCGGTGGTCTACGCTTTCTGCCAGACCCTGCTAATCTGCCATGCTCACATGCATGATCGCTCACTTATCATAGAGTCCTGCTAGCTATCTTGTGCTAATTAAGTAAGTCTAGCAGCTCTCCTTTTAGTCCCTGAATCCCCACTTGGCTGTCTGTAATGGCAGGTACTATGCTGGAGAAAGGAGCAGGGAAAGGGGAGGATGGAGATTATGATGTGCTGAAGCATCAGCTCAACTCTGCTGTTCTTGGCATAAGGGGACACCATTGCCCTAGAGACCTGCACTTTCAGGATAATTTTCTGTTGACGTATGTTCATGGTGCTGTCCAGAGAGATGGAGACGGCTTTTCCCCACCATTGTTGGGCATTCCCACCCTCTTTCTTGGTCCAGCATCATTGCTCATGGTGTGGACCAGTTCTGAGGGAAAATCGTCTCTTCCCTTTGCCAGGTGGGATGAGTCCCTGGTTTGGCTCACCCTGCAGCTTGGTGGGTGCAATGCGGCAGTGTTGTGTGGCACTGCCTTTTCACTGGTGGCTTGTGCATCACGCAGTTTTGAAGCCATGTTCTTGGCACAGCACTGCCAGTGTAGGAGATGCATCAGTCCACCTTGAGGAAACCATTTTCCCCTTGGGTTGAATTTTTCACTTATCTCAAAAGAAAAGGCACTGTAAACTGTCAATACAATCAAAATAAGCTGTTGAATGAGTCTGCAAACAAACTCCAAACACTTCCACTCCTATAATTTCTTTTAGCCAAGGGATAGCTTGATTATTCCAATTTAAACATTTCCTAGGACATCCTATCCTGACTGAAATACATATTAATACATACTTAGATTTTGCTAACAAGTTTTTTCCAATGGGCCCATAAATGGAATAAAGAAAAAAGTGAAATATTGCAAAAGGAAAATGTGATATACCAGAACACTTTTTTTTTTTTTAATTAGAGAATGGTTTCTAAAATAAACATCATACAGGAATAAGACAACAATAGCAATTATAACATGTATATGACTTGCATGATATGAGCTCAGTCATAACACAAACTCCACATCTTTATTCACAAATGAAGGAAGCTTACAATTTAGTATTCTGAATTACACACTTTCTAGCCCTTTCTGAGAATCCTATGAAATAGTGAAGTACACTAAGATTATGTTTACAATTTGTGTAGCAGCAGCTGAGGGAACATAGGATAAATAAGAAATTATTTTGAATCATTCCTTGTACACTTGGAAATCATGTAGGATGTGTATGTCTCTATGCAAGGAAAAGGACCTCATGATGAATTACCATCTGGAATGGAAATTTAAAATTATACCAGTATTTCAGTGTGAAATATTGTATTTCTTCTGCACAACTTACAGGCTACCTGTGATTGCCTGATTCAACAGCAGTTCTGGTTATATGTGTACTATAAAGGGAAATCTCTCCTAGAGCCCATGTCACCCACAAACCTCCAAACTCTGACTTGTCTCTCTCCTCTCCCCTGTAGTCACTTTTCATACCATTTATCATATTAAAAACTCCCCTCTCTCTGTTTTCATACGGTTGAAGTTGTGAGTTGCAGGCAAACTGTAGGATTAAATATCTTTACTTATATAATAAAACTTCTCTTTGGTTGAATTATGATAGGAAATTCTATGCATTTTTATATGTAATATCTAATCTCTCAATTGATGAAATAGATAGTTTTTGGAAGAGCTACTCTTCAGCTGGTATCAAATATATTTGCCAGTAACAAAAAGACCTCTGGTTTTCATTAACTCTTCTCTGATTAGAGTTGGAATTCGATTTTCATGTTGAATAGTCTTTGTGGCTGATCCATGACTTGAAAATACAGCAATGAATTTCAATGGAAATAAGCACATCATAATTTTGACTGTTGAATTCAATATTTTAAACTTTGTGTTCACAAAATTTAAAAAGTACAATCTGACACAGTTCTCACATAGGTAAAACAATTGGGGGTCACATCCAAGTATGTTAAGGCCTTTCTGTGGCTTCCCAAAATCGGTGATACATTCAACATAGAATCACAGAATCACAGAATATGTTGAGTTGGAAGGGACCTTTAAAGGTCATTTAGTCCAACATCACTCCAAACTATTTTCCCAAGTTTAAGAAAACAAAATTTAAGAATTGGAATGGTACAATCATTAGTACTTCACTGAGAATAAAACTGCTCAAAAGGAGAAACTCAGCTTTATGAGCTACTGCCATGTGTATAACAATGCAGTACCCAGGGATTGCTCATTATAAGACTGTGCCTTTTCTATCTTTTTTTTTTTAAGTTGAGTTTAAATAATTTGAATATCTGCTGAAGTATTGTGCTGTTAAATAGAATATACATTTTTATTACCACCAGAAAAGACATTGACAAATCCACTTGACAACTGTATGTATCATCAAATACATTTTTCATGCAGTTGCATCCGTAATGTTCAGAAAGTTGAGTGGTAAAATTAGATCTGTGCTTATCTTTCCGTGACTAATTCAGGCAGTGGCTGATACTTGATACAGATGCACACAGACCATAAAGCCTTTCCTACTTCCGGGATTTTCCCCGCTATGGGCTCTGCCAACTTTGCTTGTTTTTCTGAGAGGCAGGACTGTAGCTGGGCACAGGTACAACAGGGTGTATTGCCTTCCACAGAGCAGCCCAACCCCTCAGTCCCTGAGGCAACTTGATAGACCCACAACCGTGCCTCAGATCTCAAAAGAGGATATTTTAAATTGCTTTTACAGCAAGTAAAAGTCACGGGCTAACTTAAGCCAGAAGGTGAACAGTAAGATGTTGCTGTTTTGGGATCACATGCCTGGAGATGTGTGTGATGCCTAGATTCACATGACAGGTGAGAAAGCAAAGCACAGGTCACCGTGAAGAGCCTGCCTTCCAGCAGCACTCTGTTATGTGGTTGTCCCCAGTTTACAGCATGGCACTAAAAGCTCTCCTCTCAGCCTGTTGAAATCTCCAAAGACTGCAGAGGAGTGAGGCCACTGCTCTGCCCTTGCACTGACCGCTGCCTGCTAGGTACAGGGCAGGGAAGGTTCAACATAGTCAAGGCAAAGACTTGGCAGGTCTAGGAGCATTGCAACTAAATTTACTGGATATATTCAGAACAGAGGGTTTCCAGCATCTGTTATACAAACCACAGCTAGTTCCTTTAAATAAATACTCTAGTTAAATTCATGTAAATAGTAAAAACACTGTTTATGTAGGAAGGTGGATTTAAAAGATAAAAACTCTTTAGTTAAGCAGTTTAAATTCAAACATGTTAAGTAAGTGAAATCCAGTTTTCACTACTCATCAATTTTTCAGAAAATATTTTTCCCCTTAGCAAGCATGTTCAAACAACAGGGTGGGAAATTCAATGCCTTAACTTCAGGGTTTTCTTGTTATGCATATCCCTAGCTAAAAGAATGAATTGAAACACTCATTTCATAATCCAAGTATCTTCAACCAGCTTGTAAGGGAAAAGGAAGGACTTTTGCAAGGAGCAAAGTTACGCACAGCTTGGATTCAGAAGACCCCCTAGACTGCCTTCTAACCATTCACCAAACAATGACCAGCAGAGTTATGGCAGGGTCCTTGACACAGAGTTCAGAAACATGACTTTCTCAGTCTGTACTGGGGCTACTCCAACTCTTTTTATACAGAAAAATCAGAGCAACATAGAAATGGGAGTAGGGAAACCTTCAAAGTCTTTGCTCAGTGACAGAACCAGGCATAACTAATATAAGTGCTGGCCCAAGAAACTCAGAGGTGTGGACAAATGAGGAAAAACTGGAAAAATCACAGTTTAATTGCTACTTGTTGATATTGCCTGTGAAACCATTTCTAGCTTTCTTCAATTGCCTTAGCTACAGTTGTCAAACTAAAGCTACCTGAAGGATGAAAGTACAGTAAGAAGGTGCTGCATGTGATTTCCAAGTAGGAAAGAATGATTAATAACCTATTTGTATCTTCTGTAATATCTAGGTTGAGTGGGCATCCAATGCTTGAAGATATTCCCTCTGCATGGAGAAAAACCATGAGTGTGGCTTGACTCATGTCACTGCATATGCCAGTCAGAGTCCCCTGAACTCCCTGGAAAGGCTCACAATGATTAAAAAAGACTTAGATACAAGTACCTGCAGTTTTAATTACCGCTTCTATCAATTTTTCTTTCTCGCGTTACTAAGTGGGGTAGAAGTAGATTTCTAAATTAAGAAGCTGAGAAGTTGTGCAGATTTTCAAGACCTGACTGGATAAAGCCCAAGCAACCTGGTCTGATCTGAAAGTTGTCCCTGCTTTGGGCAGAACATTAGACTAGAGGCCTCTAGAGGTCTCTCCCAGCCGGAATTAGTCTGAGAGTCTATGAAAAATAATGTATACAAGTTCAAAGTCCATCATTCTTATTGCCCCTCTTTTTGGCTACGAGGAAGTTCATGAAAGACTGAAGAGCCCTGGGAAAGGATTGTATATGTGGAATTTAATAAGTCTTTGGCACAGTTGGAAGCCAGTCAAAGCTTCCATATGCTAAATTCTATCATGGGGCTTGAATGCTTATGAAGAAAACAGTAGGAATAAATCGCTTATCTTCAGCATGAAAGGAGGTTAAAATTGAACTGCTCTGCAGTTCAGCACTGGAGAGGTGTGACATAATATTTATTAGCAATCTGAAGTGGTAAAAGAATGAAGATTATTTCACCTGAAGAGGACTCTGAGAAATTTCAGTAAGAGTGAGCAAAATTAGGTGATTATATTGCCAGTACCAGACAAAATGAAGAACAGACACAAATTATATTTATACATCAGGAGGAGAAACTGAATTACTCATCGTGATTAATGACCATAAATAACCTTCCAGAGGTCAGACTTTTGTATCCCTTATGTAGATCCAATAGTCATAGAAAAGAAGACCGAAAAACTTGTGATGATGCTGTTTTGCTCTAAAGCTTGAAATCCAGAACAATATCCAAAAAAGATTCATATGTACTGCTACAAATTAGCAAGCAAGGCATTTTAACTTTTGATCTCTATTGATATTGACTAGACTTGAAACACTGATCTAGAAATGAAAGATGTGTGGTTTGTGAAGTCAACCGCGATTTGCCCAGTTTTCTCAAGGAAAAAAAATGTAACGTCTGGTTTGTTGACTATCACTTCACATTGATAACGACTAATTCTAAGTAGGTTACAGAAAAATATTGAAAAAGGGTGTTATGCTCTAATGTAAAACAAAAGTAGGTCCTTTGGGTTGCCTGATTTCATAGCACCTGAAAGAAAACCATCCAAAAAGGAAAGATCTGGGGAAGGCTAAGTGAAAAGATTCCCTGAGAGTAAAGAACAAATAGATTAGATTTGTTAACAGAAGGGATCTGTAAGAAGTGACGTGACAGGCGTATCAAATAATAAATAGTATTTAGATGGTCAATAGAAGTTTTCTATTTTCTTTTGGAACGTGAAAGCAGGGTTCTTATTTCATAAAACTGAAGTGAACTAAACAAACAGAGGTTTATTTATATAACTGAGAATTAAACTTAAATTGATTACTACAAGACATAATTGCATAAAAATGTTTCAGAGGCTTAAACGAAGATTTAGCTATTGATGTGAATAACAGAACTACCAGCTAGGGTTCCTCCAGCTGACATTAATCTAATTGAATTAAGAAAGCATTTCTACAGCAAGTACAGATGCTGTCTTCCCTTCACCTTTTTGAAACACGTCAATAATAATGCCAAACACAAGATCTATGTTTTCCCTTAAACCTGTGAGAATTGAAAAACTAACACTGCCATCTGTTTTATTCTGCTTTCATATTTTTCAGCAAACATGCATCCAGCACAGGCTTGGTTTCTGCCATGTTTAAATTTGTGGGTTTTTGCTTTTGTCTATATTTTCTCCTTATTTCATCTAAAGATTTGCTGTGTTTCCAACACAGGGACAGCTGTTCTTTGTCAGTCCAAGCAGTTTTTTATTATGACCAGAGAAAATATTTCGGTTATAACAGCTTTGGATGGACCTGAATTCACATGTGTAATAACCCCTAACCCTTTATTTGGTGTCAGCAAAAATCAAAAGTACATTCTTTCAACTTTTAGTCTGACAGATTTCACTCTTTGCCTTGCTGGCTCAGAGCAGGATCTAATGTATTATCACATTTCCATTCTCTTGAGCTTCTAAAATCCCACAGTAACATCTATGAGCATTTCAGTTGATAGCAGTTTTACCAGCGTGACTTAGTGGGAGTATTTACACTTTTTAATGGTGATTGGTTTTCTTTGAACAAGGACCCTTGAGGTTTCAAGTCTTCATTAACCAAAGGCAACTTACAGAGAAAATTCAGTTGTGTACAAACTTATGAAATTAAGTCCTAGATTTTTAAAAGCAGCTCTTAACTGCTTTTATTTTAATAGGCAGAAGATGCATATTCACTTTCATTCAAAGGACAGAACCTTGCACACAAACAACAGGTATAAGTTGAAACAAGGGAGGTTCAGACTGGATGTAAAGGAAAACTTTCATTGCAGGGACAGCCAAGCAATGGAACAGGCTGCCTAGAAGGGTTTTGTGGTCACTACCCCTGGAGTTTTTCAACAGATGACTACATAAATCCCTGGGAAGCCTGGTCTCGTATCATATCCAGTCATGCTTTAAGCAGAAATTTGGAGTACAGGGGGGACCTCATGAGGTTCCTTCCAACTTGAATTTTTCCATGATCCTTTACGTATAGGCAAGTTCTGCAGGGAGCAAAGAGGGCTTTCTCTACCCTTTAAGTCAGGAGCTGCAACTGAGTAGTTTCTTATAAACCACAACCAGAGTTACAGCCTGTAATGAACCTCCTCCAGGGGCAGTGGTAATGCCTAGAGCCTACTGACAATAAAACTCCATGGGTCCCAAGATAGGCTTGTCTCAGTCTAGATGTGGTGAGCCCATATATACACATGTATCACTAAAATTCATTGGCTTACAGTTAGGGCAGCCTATGCCCTTGAAGAATGCTACAGTTTTTTTCTCAGAGATCGTCTCAAAATATTCCAAGAGAGAAATTAAATTAGGTGGATTTCACATTGTCATAAGGATGCAAAATAAGCAAGATCTAGGCAAAGGCCCTTGAAGTCAATGGAAGGATTACATTGGCTTCAGTCGGCATGGTTTCAACCCCAATAAAGTTTTTCTCGTACTTTTTTCTCTTTAGTGCTGACAATCTAATGTTATGTTGTGTAGGATAAACCCTGAAATACTGAGTTTAAAGGTTATTTTCTTAATTATGCAGGTCATTTCATGTAATTTTTTTTTCCTTACGCAGAAATAGGCTTTTGAAGTTACTGTTTTCACTGCGGAAAAAAAATTTTAAGATCACAGAAAATCACAAACTAGTTTTTAATCTACAATGACCTTTGTGATCCTGTTTGCCTTCTGTTTGTCAAAATAGTCCAAACAGTCATAGAATGGTTTATGTTGGAAGGGACCTTAAAGATCATCTAGTTCCAACACCCCTGCCCTGGGCAGGGATACCTTCCATTAGAGCAGATTGCTCAAAGCCCCATCCAGCCTGGCCTCGAACACTTCCAGGGATGGGGCACCCACAGCTTCTCTGGGCAGCCTGTTCCAGTGCTTCACCACCCTCACAATAAGGAATTTCTTCCTAATACCTAATCTAAATCTACCCTCTTTTGGTTTAAAACCATTACCCCTTGTCCTATCACCACACTCCTTGATAAAGAGTCCCTCCCCATCTTTCTTATAGGCCCCCTTTAGGTACTGGAAGGCCACTGTAAGGTTTCCCCGGAGTCTTCTCTTCTCCAGGCTGAACGTGACTGAAAGCGAGCAATGATTGTATTCTTGGATATAGTGAATGCTATAGGAAGACTAGGGGTCTGCATTGGCTATAGATGCAAGTATTAAACTCTAGAAGACAGCTGCTACCATTGAAAAAAAGCACAGTAAAAAGCAACATCTTCTGGATAACAACTTGAAGTCATGCAAGTATAATTCTAATAACCTCAGTTTACTGAGTACCTGATTCTCTCAAATATTAAATTATTCTCAATTATTTGCTCATAACACATTTATATGCTACCTAATATACCTGACCAGGGCCTTTTTTTCTTGTCAGGATTTTTTTTATATTTATTTAGTCACACCAATATTTCACATTAAATCACAAACATATACCTGCAACGTAATAATAAACTAATGTGTCATGAGTAGTTCTGGACAATTTTCATTAAGNTCCTTACGCAGAAATAGGCTTTTGAAGTTACTGTTTTCACTGCGGAAAAAAAATTTTAAGATCACAGAAAATCACAAACTAGTTTTTAATCTACAATGACCTTTGTGATCCTGTTTGCCTTCTGTTTGTCAAAATAGTCCAAACAGTCATAGAATCATAGAACGGTTTATGTTGGAAGGGACCTTAAAGATCATCTAGTTCCAACACCCCTGCCCTGGGCAGGGATACCTTCCATTAGAGCAGATTGCTCAAAGCCCCATCCAGCCTGGCCTCGAACACTTCCAGGGATGGGGCACCCACAGCTTCTCTGGGCAGCCTGTTCCAGTGCTTCACCACCCTCACAATAAGGAATTTCTTCCTAATACCTAATCTAAATCTACCCTCTTTTGGTTTAAAACCATTACCCCTTGTCCTATCACCACACTCCTTGATAAAGAGTCCCTCCCCATCTTTCTTATAGGCCCCCTTTAGGTACTGGAAGGCTGCTGTAAGGTTTCCCCGGAGCCTTCTCTTCTCCAGGCTGAACGTGACTGAAAGCGAGCAATGATTGTATTCTTGGATATAGTGAATGCTATAGGAAGACTAGGGGTCTGCATTGTCTATAGATGCAAGTATTAAACTCTAGAAGACAGCTGCTACCATTGAAAAAAAGCACAGTAAAAAGCAACATCTTCTGGATAACAACTTGAAGTCATGCAAGTATAATTCTAATAACCTCAGTTTACTGAGTACCTGATTCTCTCAAATATTAAATTATTCTCAATTATTTGCTCATAACCCATTTATATGCTACCTAATATACTTGACCAGAGCCTTTTTTTCTTGTCAGGGGTTTTTTTTGTATTTATTTAGTCACACCAATGTTTCACATTAAATCACAAACATACCTGCCACATAATAATAAACTAATGTGTCATGAGTAGTTCTGGACAATTTTCATTAAGATTAATATTAGCTGTATAACAGTTCTTAACAGCCATAAAAATGGCAATGAGTTGGGAAATGTAAGTTTCAGCTATGTATTATTTAAGTTTGCATGAGACTTATTGCTGTATCAGAGAGCACTGAAGTGAACCGTATCATACATTATAAAGGGTTTTCTCCCGATTATGGAAAGAAATGTGAACAAATTCTGATTTTCACAGATAGGGACCTCATTTCCTTCCTGTTTGGTATTTAGATTCACAAATAATACACATGTCCAAGGTATGCAGTTCGTAAAGAAAGTGGACGCATACATAATGCGGTTTTCTTACGGCAAGTTTGTTGAAGCTTTGAATGAAGAAAAAGTCAATATAAACTGACCATTGTACAGCCAGGAGATGAATTTGGTCAGAGGTGTTTTGCTTCATAAGGGCAGCACAGAAACGATGTATCCTCCGGAGCTGAACTGTGCAGAGTACCTCCTAAGAGTGCTTGCTCGAGAAATAGCCTTAATGAAGTCTAATGCATACTCTCTTCCTTTCATCAACACTCATCATTCATTTATCTTTTTTGGGTTTTGTTCCTGACCAACATCCTTCCTAGTTTCAAGAAATGGTCAACAGCATTAAAACAAAAATCATAGCAAGACTCTCAGAAGTCCTTTACTATTCTTTCCTATCAGATGGATGGGAATGAAAGACTTCTGACTGCTCCAGACTTCTGACTGCCAGTTCACATATGCCTCACTTAGATCTCATCAGTAATTGCTGTGACTTACTGTCCTTTCATAAAAAGACCTTCAGAGCCTTCTGTTCTAATGAATGCCATGACATGCCACAACCCTGTGAAGTGCTGTAATTTTGAAATTTAAAGACTTCAGTAACATTGGAAATTAGCTGAGAAGATGTGATATTAGAAGATGAGAGATCCATATGTAAAACTATCTTGTGGATGCCTGTTTATATGTATCTGGATGTGTTTCCACAAGGCACCACATCTGACACCCAAGCCACCAGAATAATTAAGTTCAGAAATAGGCTTTCACAGTTCATAGTGCCTGACTAAAACAGGAAAGAGGAAACAATATCTGTTAATAAAAGCCACTGGTCACAGGTGTGGACAACAAATGCAGAAACAAGCAATTGAGATGATGACAAATTAAAGTACTGGTCCTGATCTTTACATATTTAAACTTGGGCTAATTCACTGGCAACCAGAAAAAATTTGCACGGCTAATTTATCGTTCCATGGCTTTTGTGAGCTAAGCTATTTATAAGAATATATATAGGAATGCACCTTTTTTAGCTATTTGTCTCTTGAGTAGAGAAGAAGAAAATTCCAGCACAGCTGAGCTCCACTAATTCTGCCTGAAAGCAAAATAAACTGCTATGTTTGGCCAGGATATCCATGCAAAAATTTATCTTCTGAAAAGCAAAGGTTGCAATAATTCATTCATTCAACTCAGCCATTTCCATTTGCACTTTGTGGAGCCTGTTATACACAGAGGACTTGAGATGTCAAAGGGCATCGCTTCAAATGTCCTGCTCTAGTCTGAAATGTCATAAAGCCTAAAATATTAATTGGTCTAAGTTCCGTTCAGTGGAATTTACTTAGTCAGCCCCATCTCCATCCAGAAAAAAAAAAAAATAATCTGCATTTCAGACTCCAAATAAGGCATGGAGCCAAATTTGTAATTTTGCAGTGATTTACCAAATACAGTTTCAGAATCATCAGTTTCCAGTAGAAGATTGCTTTTTTTCAAGTAAGCGTAAGTACGTGCTTAGACAGACATCAGATGTCTTAGAAAAATCAGCTCTTTCCTTCTAGAAAGACTCAGACTGACAAACATTGCAACTTGAAGGGTAATCTGGTTTTATCACAGTGTTCTAATAATTTTATGATATTTTAATTATATGCTGAAATCGCACAGTACTTAAGGCAACTTCTAAATCTAGAAATTAATAGAATTCCACAGAATTCTGTGGGGAAAAAATGAGAACAGGTTTGTGGATTTGAAAATCATTCCATAAAACTGAAACACCTTTGACAAGATTCTATACATGCAATCCCAAATAATATATTCATGACTTATTAGAAATCTGTAATTTTGTTATTATACAATCTGTGATTCAAGAACCTGAGGTAATCAACAAGTCAGTAGGCCTTGCAAAAAAAAAAAAATCTGTTTATTGGGTCTTCCTATTTAAGCCCTTCTCTTTTATTTGAAATCTTTTGCTTTCTCTTCAGTTCCCACTCCTGGGGCTTTAATGCAGAAACTAAAATTCCATATGGTGCCTGTGGTTGCTTTTTGGTTAAGTACTATTTTTACCAGGTGTCCATGAAGATCTTGGGTTTTCTTAGCACTTATACTGACCAATTTTATATAGCTCTGAAAATAAAGCTGTCAAAGAGGGCACCACAAAATGCTTATTTACAAATACCTCAACTGGAACAAGCTTGTTATTTTCCAATTTTATCTACTTTTGGAAAAATACAATTATGAAAATGTCTTCAATTCTCTACTTATAACAATAGGTGGCAGTAATGATATCTACATTTGTCTGACCAGCCAGTGGTCCCTGGAAACACTGTATTTGTCAATTTTTGCTTAGAGAAATTGTTGTAGTAAGTAGATATTATTGTCCCAGGTTGAAGAAAATGACCTTTTTAAAAACAGGAATCCTATACTGAACCTTTCACATTCCTGGATATATCTAGCCAGATAATAGTCGTCTTTGGCTAGATGCAGTTCCTGAATTTGCATAGATGCTGAACAAAAATAAAAATATTAAACGGAATATTTAATTATCTTGTTTTTCATGAAGATTCAATATGACTTTATCACAGAGGTATTTATGTACTACAATAGCAAGAAAAATAGATGAAGATCCTTCTATGCTATAAAAGCTAGAAAGATTAGCCCAAAGGAGAATGTGAACTTGTACCTTGCCTCCTCTGTGTTGCATTGCGTAATGTCTTAGAGGCTGGGATTGGAAAGCACCACTGTGGCCGTATAAACTAAGCTTTTACACAACAAAGCCCAGACTATGTTACCCAGGACTCCTCTTCTGGACACAGATGTTCTCTTTCAGGTGAACATTAACCAGCACAAATGACTGGCACGCAATCCGATGGTTAGTTTTCATCTTGCCTCAAAGTAGTGACAAATGTGTCACTTCCTTTGCTAGAATTGCCTTCTAGAGCTAACAGTAGACAGAACAACAGACTTTGGACTTTTTGTGTAGCTCTGAGGGGAACCTTGAACAACTGTCAATGTTGTGATGATGCCAAAACATCACCACATTTCAAATAAAAAGTCTTTTCAGCCAAATGCTTCTCCAGATTGCATGGAGGAGTCATGCAGAATCACCACGTAGCAGTAATTCGTTGGTAATTTCAGTCAATGACACTAATCTTTTCTGTGTTGTAGTGTCAAGTATTGCTGAGACCTTCTGTACATGAGAGTACAAGGGCCATACCCCTACGTGTGAAACAGCTTTCAAGAACAGGTGACATCTCTGATAACCATGGGAAGTGCACGACTCATTAGACGCTAACTGGAGTTTGGCATTTGGAGAGAATTATCTGGTCCGGCAGGAAAGGATATACATTGCAATGGTGATGCTTCTTTCCATGATACCACGTGAGAACTTTTGACTAGGAGTAAGGGAGAGAATGTACTCAGCCAGCAATTGCATGAGTATCAGTCTCCTACTAGTAAAAGGCATAAGCCCCTTTCCAATTTACACAGGCAGAAATCCATGTGTGAAACTAAATGAGAGAAGAAATTGATGACATTTGTCCTCTGCCTAAAAATAAATCAGGAGAGCATTTTTACTGATAAGCACGTTTAGCTTTATCTGTTGTAAAAAGCTAGCATTGGAAGTGTGGTGTTTTGCAACAGCTGAAATTCATATAACTTTGTTTTTCACTGCATGAAATACAGAATAGATCCATTCAGATGTATCACGTCTCCATGAGTTTGTTCAGCTTATCAGACACACTCAAAAAGAAAACATATAGAATTCTGAGCACACATATGTGCTGAAGTCAGCCACTGTTCACAGTGTGCAATTACTTTATAAATTTTAGTATATTTACCTTAAAAGCCCTACCAACTTCTGTATGAAAAAGTTCATCAGACTCCTGCTAGAACAGCAGTATCCACAATAATAATATCACATTTTTTAACAGGTGTTTCCTTCATCCATACCAAAGTGCAATTAATTACAGAGAACATGGCTGGCAATTAAAGTACATTTCAGCATGGTGGACTTCATGTGCAGGCCTAGGAATGTGACAGCAACTTCCAAGGGTTTCAGTTTTTCAGCGAGTGCCTGGGCAGTCATCCCTTCAATGCAGCAGTGAAGCTTCCTATTAAGCACATTTTCTGCTGATCCAAGTTTCAGCAGTACAGTGTAGTGGGGAGAAGGGCTGCAGACCAGCAAGCAGAAAATCAACATGAAATGCTGCCTTGTTCATTCTGATCTGGAACCCCAACAGATGGCAGATACTCCATTGCCCTCACTACTGCCATCCTCTCCTGCTGGCTCGTGTCTGTGACATGTGAACCGTGGGTATAAGTATTTGGGCTTTTATTCCTCAAACTGAGCACCTCAGACCGCGTAATATACACAGCCAGGACATATCACAGAGAGGAGGCTGAATATGTTCCACAATCAAGTAAGCTTTGATGTCCTGCATATGCTTCCCCTTCTGGGTGATTTTATAGATTTAATATGTGTAAAACTGAGCTGCAATAGACCAGGATGGGAGGTGCAGAGTCCATGCTTGAAAAGAAAATTATATTGGGTAAAAGATTAAAAAACCTGACCTGCTACTACCTGAAATGTCAGTAGCAGCTGGCACGTCTTCTTGTAAAATCCACCATCAGACGGATTAATTATATGAAACAGAGGGGCAAATATCTGACTTTATGCTGTATTTGCTCCCTCCATCCAATCATTAATGTTTTGAACAGAAGTCTCATGACACTTTTCTACCTCCAGCTTTACTTATCCTGGAAAGGAATAAATTACTTTTAAGAATAACTTTGGATGCTTTTAAGAAGGAAAATTTATAAACTCACAGAGCAATGAATACATGTGTTTCTGCAGATTGCTGTTTAAGATAGATGAGACTTGACAGGCTACATCTGACCCAAACCACAACTCATATTCCAGTACACCACCATTTTAAGAAGTCTCTCTATTCTAAGAGATGTCAACAACATATTGCTTGGAATCAAACAGCCAAGTATTCCAACTCCTCTTGATGAACCTAGATAAGAACGAAAGATTGGCAATATTGCTTCATTCCAGCAGTCACATCCTGGTTAAGATTATGAGGCAAGAATAGAGTATGTGCGAAGGTGTATTTAAACTAGACTTTGGGCAGAGAAACTGCTGTTAGAGTAACTACTTGCACTGAAATTATTACAAGGATTATCCTTGCTATTTATTCAACTGAAAATAGAGATGAGATTCAGCTCTCAAATTAAGATACTTGGATTAAGTTCTATTGTGAATTAGGCATCTATATTCCCATTTATAGTCAATGAATGTATAAACAACAGGGTCACTGGAGTGTAAAGAGCCACTCAGGTGACTGTCTATTTTTGGATGAGCTGAATAGCTTTTTAGATTCTGTTGACTAGGTATCCACTTGCTTAGACGGCCAACCAAAAAAAAACCAGACCCCTGCATATAGATCTTGGTGAACTGTAGAATAAGTTTTTAAAAACATAAGAAACATCTTGCATGCTGTGTGGAATTATGAAAACAACTGGGGATGTTCTCGAGTCAAATTATTTTAATGTGTTATCACAGAAGCACAGGCAGGTATTTAAGCCTCTTGCAGGAGTCACGCTTCTGATGCTCATTGTCTTGTTTGACGTCATCTGCCACCACAAAGAACGCAACCCTTCATACATGATAAATTGTGCTGTAGTTAAAATACCTTGCACACTTAAGAAGTTTTTTAGTCACTACCTTCAAATAAAACATCCTTCTCATTGGCAGCATGAAAGCCTCTGAGGGTCTGTATGGTATTCTGTCTGGGTGAGGTTAAGAGGGGGATGTCTGCGGAAGGAGCCCAGGGGTTCCTCGCTTTCCTCCAGACAGGTGGCCACCACAATCTCAGCTGCTTGTGGCATCCAGGGAACCTGGCACTGCCACACAGAGCTGCTTTTGTACAACTGGAGCAGCATTTCATATCAGGGAGATAAAATCCTGTCTGTAGGGAAATCCTGATGTAGGGAAACTGGTTACGAAGTATTTCTTAGGAGGGAAGAGCAGGCAATGACTGAGCACCATCATTCTTCCCATTAACTTAAAGAATTACACTGGTTTAATGTATATGTTCAAATCTAGACAACTAAGGCTTAATAATTCAATTTCTCAGCTTTCGATCTCATATGCTATTCCTTTTTCACACTGTATCTTCCAAAAGCAAATACTAAGCAATAATGATAGGATAAATGGCTGTTGACTGGAAATGGATGCCCTTATCTGTATGCTCATAATTCTTAGTTTCAGCAGTAGAGGTACTCTGGGGCTCAGGGAAATAAGCTGGTACTTTAATTAGTCTTTGACTCTCTATACATATGTAAGTGCATGTATCTGGTTGGAGTCTGTAGAGCATTTCTCAGGCTGAGCAGGTTTGCAAAAGAGTTGAAGGAGCACCATCAGGGGAAAATTCTGCAGTATCCCAAATTAAGAGGCAAGGTGTGAGTCTCTGTAGATTTTAGAGGCAGAACTCTAAATAACTAATACATTTAGTTAGCATAAAATCTGAGAAATGCAGCATTATGGAAAAAGGGTTTCCACTCAGCAAGTCTTGCTAAGTGACTATATTAGTAATTGTTATTATTGACAATAAGTCAATTATTATTTATTGACTTGCATTCAGAATAGACCTCTGATACTCGTTGAGTAGACCTGTTGATCTGACATTTTTAAAGAGGACCATATCTTAATTTTTAAAGAGGACCATATCTTAATTTTTGTAATGACTTGAGAGAGCAACATAGCAAATCTAAAACTGCATTTCCCCACATCAGCAAGTTTTCTAGGAATACACAGAGAGAGAACTTTTCTGCCAGTGTAAAAATTCTTATCTGCAGAACTCTGAGCAGTTTTTCACAGCTGGTGAATAAAACTGTCTGACCCTGACGATGACCAAAAGAGACACACTCAAAACCAATCAGCCTTCAGTAAGCCTTACCCCTCTGACCTGGAATTCATATACTGGCATTGACCCCTTATTTCCTCTGTTCCTGC